>CABHPH010159712.1:7384-42923 GCA_902168325.1 Peromyscus nudipes
CTAGGATGCACAGGAGACATTGGCCAACAGCAGAGGCAGGGAAATGGCCACTCCGACAGGCATTTTTCCAAGACAGGCTCTCAAACCTAATGTGTTTTTTCCATTTATCTGTCATCTTAAAAGAAAAGAAACCTTTATTTTGTTCCCCTGTGTAACTACCCACAGGCACTTATTTAATTTTATTACTGCTCTCTGCGCTGCTCCCAGGCCAATCTCCTTTGAGCCGCCTCTGATTAACGATATGGTCTGCATTCAGATTCCAAGCCCACCTCCAATTGAGGCTGCAGTGTGGACCTGCAGAGCTTCTCCGCCTGGGCTCTGATTTGAAAGGACATTGATGACAGACATAAGGTGTCAGGGAGCACACCAGCAGTGGGAAGAGAAAAATAACCGAGTGTACAGCTGCAGAAAGGAAGGGGAAAAGGAAACATTCCAGAACTGAAGTGCCAGAACTGAGACGTTAAGTGAAAAGATCCAAAGGACAAATGTGGACCAGAGTAGTCAACGAAAGATTTCCTAAGCATTTTATCACCCTGTTCATGCCTTCCTAGATAGTTGCTTTTTTAAGACTAAAAATATGATAGGAATGTTTCTAGTTAAGCTTGTAATCCAAACATCTGCTTCTTTGACATTCCCAGTCTCTCCAGCTGGCCATGGTAGTTACATCCACAATACTTGCATGGACTTGGCTTGAATTTGTTAAATATTGCGTGGCTATTTGAGTGGAGATGTGGCAGGCACATTTACACTTCTTTAGCTTCTTCACCCCGTGCTATGTCCCACTCCTGAGTTCCTCTGCACCCCAAGTTTTCCCCAAGACTCACATTCAGGGGTCTTAAGCCTCTGTAATTCCTCCATCCCAAGGCTATACATATTTCAGATTTTAATCATTTGGAGGCCAGAGGTGAATAGGTATGTTTACCTATCTGCACAGCTGGAAGAAAACTTACATTGTCACCTAGGTATCCTTGATTTTAAAACTTCTCTAGGTTTTCTATTTAAATCTAGTGGAATTCTAGCTTTGTGGCATGTTGCTCCCTGCCTTTCTCAATAGACTGAGCTTGTAGGCTGGTAGCTCCCACCCAAGGTTTTAGATCATTTCTGCTGCACAGTGTTAGCTAGTCTTTTGTTTGATCATAAACCATCTGTTCATGCCCAAAGGGCCTCATTCTCATATTTATGACCAAACATGACTCTTCTCTCCCTAGGAGGAATTCTGTGCCAGCTCTTAAAGTAATGTATTTTTTCCTCCTTCTGCTACTTCACAATAAAGCTTGTATGCTTGGCCCTCCATGCGGGAAATTATGTGTTTATGTTGTTACATTCTCATGGAAAGAAAACAGTCAAGACATCAAGCAAGACATCAAGATTTGTTTTTGTTTTTTTTTTTTTTCTTCAGGGCTGCAGGCCCCAAAGGATCCATCCTAATCTCCCCTGTCCTTGAATACTTTTCCTTCCAGAAGTCCCCAACAAAATAGATTTAAGGGGGCAGCAGAAAATTTCAGTTCAGAGCTGTTGGCTCTTCCAGGCACACCCATCCATTCACTGATATTCAAAACTCCCATCCCCTTGAGTTCTTATCAGAAATACTTCCTTTTTCGTATTTCCCCTGTTAAGGTATCCACTGGTTCATTTTGTCCCTGTATTATATGCCCTACAATTCACGAAGGACACAGACATAGCTTCACTCAATGAATTCTGTTGTGCTGAGACAAAAATGAGTCAAAGTCTGCACTTAGTGAGATTGAAGAATGGCTAAGAAGAAAGTTAGAAACAGGGAAGTAGGAAAGAGAGGGGAGAGAGCTGTGATTTCACACGTGGTGGGGAGAGATGAGATCACCAAGTCAACCTGTAAGCAAGTATGGCTGTGTTTGTTTCCTATGTCTGCCTTAACGAACCATCAGAAGTTTGTTGGCTTCAAACAACAAATATTTACTCCCTTAGAGCCCAGTGTCCCAGACGTCTGGAGAGTTTCACTGGGAGTCTGTGCAGATGGAGGTTGGGCTGTCCTTGCTCTGGAGAATTTAGGGAGAATTTGGGCTCCTTCTTCCATTTTCAAAGACAGCAGCATAGTGTGTGTCTCTTTGGTCATATTACTTCCTTCTTCATCAACTCTTCCTCTGTTTCCAATTAATGGGACACTAATGGCTATACTTTGGGACCACCTGGAAAAATCTGTGAAATTTCCTTGTCTCAGGATCTTGAACTTAGTCACATCTTACAAATGTCTTTTGTCTAGAACCTGGATGTGTTTGAAGGCTGCTGTTGAACCTAAAACCTATAGCTATGCAGGGGTGTGTGTGTGTGTGTGTGTGTGTGTGCGCGTGCGTGCGCAAATCATTTTCCTTATTCATGACATGGCAGCTTCAGAAGTCCTGAAACAAGTGATGGATTCTGAGAAAGTCATCATGGCTGGAATGAAGAAAGGGAGCATAAAGAAGCATATGAGATCAGACATGTAAAGACAAAGACCCACCAGTAGAGAAGTTTAGCCACACTGTTTATAGCTCCAAAGACCAGTATAAAGATCATAGCTTCTAGTCTGAGAGACTGCTAATGTATAGAATTCATTCAAGTAAACACACTAGAGACGATGATTACTCCTCTTCGATCCATTGGCAGAGCATTAGGACAATTGATACACTTTTGTACACCTTCTATCATACATATGTACTCAAAAATGTTCATTGTTTGCAAGACCCTTTCCCTCCAAAGTATCAAAAGTCCCTCCAATATAAAAGCTGAGGATTTTCTTACTGTTTAGTCTCCCCTAAGCAATGTCCTGTGGGGCAGCATTTTGGGATATAGCTCTGAAGTTCATTGTAAAGGTTTTGGTTTCTATTCTGAGAAAGTGAATGTAAATAGCCACTCAGGCGAATGTATTAAAAATGATGATGAGGCGGGGGATAGGACTTGGTTGGTAAAGTGCCCACCAGGAACATGTAGTGATCTGAGTTCTAATCTATGACACTCATGCAAAAGCCAGGTTGTTTGTTATGCATCTGTATCCCTCACACTGGGGAGACCAGCAGATCCTTGAAGTTCATTGTCTAGCCAGCCTAACCAATCCGTGAGTCCCAGGTTCAGTGAGAGACCCAGTCTTAAGAATGATAAATCAATGGTAATAGTGATGATGATGATGATGATGATAATAATAATAATAATAATGAGGTAGAGAGTGATTAAATAAGAACTGATATTGGTCCCAGACTTCTACTCACTTGTGCATATACGTACACATGCAACACATGCACTTACACACATGTGCATACCCTGGTAGGAACATATGTATATACTACAAACACACACATACACCCATACACACACATACACGCTCAAAAATCACACACACAACAAATTAAAAATAATATGATGCTGGGTTCCTTTAAATCTCTTTGTAAGATTAACTCTTGCAATTTACTTGCACTCTGCTTTCTGTTTTGAGTCTTTTCCTTTAAAGATTGAAGGTGATTGAAAGTGGGAGGGGGATGGGAGGGGAGAAAAGCAGGGAGAAAGGTTCCATAGAAGGACAATTAACTAAGTGTCAGCATGGACTCTAAGCACAGGTGGGTCTTACCTGGGCAAGTTCAGGCAAGTTTTAGTAGGGAAATTACCTGGCGTTAACAAGAGCTGCTAATGAGGCTCCCTAGCCGGAGAAACACAATGAGCTTGCTCAAATGGCATGGATGGTCTGCAGGCTTGGCTTGTCTCCCATGCTTCTCCCTGGCACAGGGTCTGACAACATTCAACAGTCTCCTGGCACTAGCCATTGTTTCTGCTGTGGGCTTGCAGAGCCAATTTGGAAGGCAAAAAATGAACCTTGTCTCTTTCCCTTTGCATTTCTGCCACAACAGTCTAATTCTCCAGGTAATGTGCATCCTCTGACTCTCTGGGGGGGAAGAGCACATGGAAGGGAGTTCGGGTTCAATATTTCAGTGTATTATCTCGGTGCACAGAGCAGCTACATATGCAGAAAAATATTATTTCTCAGGAAGCAGTGGATAAAGTAAGCAAGCAATTTGGAAGGAGAAAATTTAAGGCTGGAAAATGGTTATACTTTTATAGAAACAAAGTAGAACATCGTTAGAATTTAAAATCCTTCATGATTTGGTTATTTCTTCCCTTTTCTCCTGAGATATTTCTTCTGCCTTCCCTTGGCTATAGATAAATCTATAGGAAATCCCACCCTGTAGTCATTAGCATCTGATGAGATTTTATTCTGTGTCTACTAGATAGTCAACACTATCCAGGTAGGTTAGACACAAGTCACTTATGTGCTTAGTAATCTTGGTCCTTACCTTAGATTTTACCTATTGCGCTTTGGTTGCTGTTTGCAAGGGGTAGATTTGTCTTTGGGGACAAAGCATTGAGCAGAAATAAGAAAGAGGAATGGGCAGAGTGGAAAATCCCGGAAGTGCTTGCTGTGGCTGTAGCCCTCAGCCACCTCAGTAGCAACTGGCCTGGCATCTCCCTCTGTTCATTAGTCTCCTGAAGGTAAGATGTTTTTTTCAGTTGCAGTGTGTGCAAGAACCGTTTATTACTAAATCGATGCTATTTTTCTGCACATACTACAGTGCTCACTTCTGCTGGGTTGACTGCTACATTCTAGTGCTTCTGTACCCACCGGCACTGGTTGTACTATGCTTGTCTCTGTCTCTTCACACCAACAGAAAGGATGGCAGGTTGCTATGTAGTTTTCCATTTACCAAGACTGAGGAATCTCACATTCTACTTTCCAAATTTCGTTTAAGAAAGCCTCCTCGATAACTGGATTCTAAGTGTCTACTTATATAAAATGTAGTTATGTTAATAGCCATGTTCTTGTACGGAGCAACTGCGACAGGGTCGACTGTAGAAACATGTCCAAGAAGGGGAAAAAAAATCAAATAAAAGGATCCTAAGGGTTCATCGGGAAAGGCAGAAGAATGGCTAACAGGAAGGAAGTGACATAAAGATGTAAAGCACCCCCGCCCCCACCAAAAAAAAATTACATTAACATGGATACAGGTAGCCTCCAAGGTTCACTGTTTTAGCTACAGTGGCCACACTGATGTGCCACAGATTATGAATTAGCACTCTGTAGGCTAGAAATATGAGATCAAGGCATCAGAGGTCTTTTGTGTTTCCTGAGGCTTCTCGTGGCTCATAGATGTACTTTTCCTCTCTGTAGTCACACTGGCTTTCTTTTATGAGCACTTACATGTGCACGCATACATACATACACACACATACACACACACACACACACATACACACATACACACACACACACATACACACACACACATACACCATACATACCCCTGTGGCTCACTATGTGTCCAGATTCCCCCTTCTAAGGACACCAGGCAGATTGGGTGAAGCTCTGCACTGTTGGCCTTCTGCTCACTTAGCAACCTGCAAAGCAGACTTTTCTCTAGATATCTTCACGGTCTAAGAACTACCTAGGGGAGACTGGGGGGAATGGTGGGGATCCTAGAGGTAGAGTTTTAACACACTTATTTGAGGAAACGCAATACAGCCATAGCATTCATCTATTGAATAAATACTATTTTGATTTAATTTACAAAACAATTCCCAGCTCCATTAATAACAAATTTCTTTAAAAGATACAGAAAAAGTTATCTTTAAACTTACATGTTTGAGGCAGGTTCTTGCTATGCAGCCATAGCTGATCTGAAACTTGTTGCAATTCTACTGCCTCAGCCATCTGAATACTAGAATATAAGAATAACCAGTCAATCCCAGCTTAAAAAAAATATTTATTTATTTTTTAATAGTGCCAAGGGCTGGGCATGGTAGAGCATGTGCTCAATCCCAGCACTCAGTGGCAAGAGGCAGGTGATTTCTATGAGTTCAAACCCAGTCTGGTCCACATAGTGAGTTCCAGGCCAGCTGGGACTTACTACCTAGTAAGACTTGGTCTAAAACATTAGAAAGACAAAGGGTAAGAGATGGAGGTGTCTTCATGACAAAATTCCACTAACTGTCAAAGACTTTATAATCCAAGTGATATATAAAATATTCCAGAGTATTGGAAATAAAAATAAAATTCCTAATTAAAATTTGCAGCAATAATTATCATTTAAGATGGAGAATATAAAGAAAAGAAATCAAAAACTGAAAGGTTTCCATTTTGAGATTCAAGGGAGACAATGAGAATAATTTTCATTTTAGGAAATAGATTCACTAGTTATTAACTTTGTCAGCAGATAGGTAGACAGCAGCATGCTATGGGCTCTGATGAAAGTTCCATCTCATAAGACAAAGTGATACTTTCAGAAGAAGAGGGAGGTCTAATCTTTGTTAATGAACAGTCCATAGCACTGGATTGCAGCTAGGATGTCCCTCCTCATTCCTGGGCAGCAAGGGGAGAGGGTCCTGATCCTAAAACAGGAACATGAGACTCCAAGACATGGAGGAAGTGAGAAAAGTGGATCACATCCAATTGAAGTAGACCTTTTTATAGCAGGCTTTTTATTGGACCACCATCCAGCTCCCAAATCATGACACCAAAACTTATTATTTATTAATTATGAATGCTCTGCCTTAACTTAGGCTTGTCCCACTAGCTCTTGTAACTTAAACTACCCTGTTTCTCTTCATCCTTATTTTCCCACAGGGCTTTTTATGTTTCTTTTATTCTAGATGTCTTACTCCATGACTGTCTGGCTGGAGACTGTCTGACTGGCTGGCCCCGGGCATCTCTTCTTTCTCTTTCTCCCTTGTTCTCTTCTCCTGAGCCTAGATTCCTCCTCCTACTTATTCTCTTTTCCTGCCAGCCCTGCCTATCCCTCTACTGCCTAGCTATTGGCCATTCAGCTTTTGATTAAACCAATCAGATGCCTTAGGCAGGCAAGGCTAAACAAATGTAACACATCTTTACATAGTTAAAGTAATATTCCACAACACCTTTTCTACCCAAATCTTTCTGGCATCTTAGGTCTGGTGACCTGAGCCTATAAAGTCCCTTGGGAAGTGTAAGGAGTCTAGGCCGCTCTGGAGTGGGTTAAATGATTAGAGATTTAGACAGGTTCTTAGAAGGGGATTTGCCATTTCCTTTTCCATGACCGGAAGGAAGATGCTGCTCCAGGTGGGTGTGGCCTGAATGACCTGTACCCTGAACCTAATGAGGTCAATATACTCATAAAAGTGGCATCAATGCAATGACATCCCAGTAACATTGAGCGCAAAACAGCAGCCAGATATTGGACTTTAAACACTATTCTCCAATAAAGAGGAGGAAGGGTCCTAGGAGAAATAATTGATTTCAAGACTAGAGCAGTGGACATGCAATCTAAACCTGGCCACTATATGGTATCAGGCACAATGCAATAAAACAGAAGAGGCTTTGTCAAAAATCACAGGCACTAACATAGAGGACTTCCTAATGACAAGAGCTAGAATTCTTTGAGAGGAAGGACACAGTATTGGGTTGTAATCCGTGAATAATAAATAACCATGGACTCATGCTTTCATGTCTAAGCAATTGGAAGAGTGAATAAGGGAGAAGAAACAGCTCTGCTGTACAAGATTCTGATTAATAAGGTAGAGGAAAACAGCAAATCACCATTAGCCTACTCCACAGAAAAACGTGTCGCCGATAATATCAACAGAGAGATGCTGAAGTCAGTAGATGAAAGCTTCCAGAGAAAGTGGATTGACACAATCACACAAATCGCCCCTAACAGTATGTATTAATTACAAAGGGACTGGAATCAAATTAACAGCAGGGAAGCTAGCATAAACTACTTAAAGCAATTGATCCAGGCCAACCTCATTGGCAACAAAGCATGTGAGCATCATAGATCCTTAATGGGACACATTAAAGAGAACTCACGATGGGATACACAGCATCATTTCTGTGAACTTCTTAATCAGAAAGTCACGATATAATTCAGGCCTAAGTAAACCCCAGCTAATCACAAGTTAAGGAACACTGCACAAAACAACTGACTGATAATATTAAAAAGTATCGAAATCCTATGTTATGGAAATAATACCATCAGATATACAATAAGACAGAGGATGTATCACATACTGACAGACACTGAGGATAAACGAATGGCAATGAAATTGAAAGTGAAACACCAGGTGAGATTTTGGAACAAAAATATATTACTGGAAAAATCTGAACCAGGAACAAAATGGGAATAATTAGTGAGAATTATTGGGTTCTAGCACATACTTTGCAAGCCATATCCAAGGGAAATAATATACTGGTATTTTCATTTCTAGGTTTTGGTAATTACAATATGGCTATAGGCTATACATAAAGGCTACAAATAAATTCTCCATGCTAGCTATGAAAATTTTCTGGACCTTTACAAGTACTTCAAATATCAAAAGGGAAAAAAAATGATTCAGTCTTTATTTGTAAAGGGCAGCAATGTCCTGCATAATCAAACCATTTCTTCTTGGAACTTCCCACCCATTTATCCGGTAAGAACTCTCGTTGTTCAGATTTTCCTTTGTGTGCCTTCATCTCCCCTTACTGCTATCCAATAGCTATTTTTGCTGTTCAAAGGGCCAACATTAAATGCTGTGTGTAAGCAATCAAAGGAACACAGCTGCTATTGGCTAGCTCACAAGTTAGAGTTCTCAACTGTGTTCACTGTTTGGTGTTTCCTGAGGCTCATATTCAAGTGGAAAAGTTACTGGGAGAAACTAGCACAAAGTGGGTTTTGTATAATCTGTGTTTTTTTTTTATTTTAAAGTTGAAAATAAAAGTGAAGTTATGGTAAATTCTTAATGACAAATACAAGGATGTAGACAGAATAAATGGTCATAGTTAGAAGACAGTTAACCCATGATAAGTTTTTCTGCTTTCAATTTTAATATGCTATAAATCAACTTCCTATGTGTGTTATGCTAACTAAACCTGAGTGACGTCGTATGGAGTAGGAGGTGTATACTCACTAGCTGATATCTAGTTTCTCACAGTGAATCTTCAACTTGAGCTTGCTAATTTATTTCACTCTTTTTTCTGTATTTTTTTTTATAATCTAAGATAGTCCTGTAAATCTCTCTATATGCACAGAGATTCAGGAGCACTAACTTAAAAAATTGAAATTAATACACCTTGTTTTTTGGGTAATTTCTAATTAACATTCCTTGATTCTAATGTAGGTTCATGTTACAGTGTGAATGTATTTGGTGGGTTTTTAGGGTAGTTTAAGAATGGGGCAAAATTATTAAGGTATGAAATTTGTTAAAACTTCTTACTATCTGCTGTAAAACTCACTTCAAT
Source organism: Peromyscus nudipes (assembly GCA_902168325.1). Taxonomy (NCBI): domain Eukaryota; kingdom Metazoa; phylum Chordata; class Mammalia; order Rodentia; family Cricetidae; genus Peromyscus; species Peromyscus nudipes. Next base: position 16,635 of record CABHPH010159712.1, read on the forward strand.
CACTCATTTATTCATTCATTCATTCAATCTCAACTTTTTTTCCAAACTTAATCATATGGTTGGAGAAATATGAATATAACCATTAGGAGTCCATAACTGTAGGACAGGAACACAAACTCATGGGAAATATCATATAAGGACAATAATAGCCAATGAAGTTTTGCTTTTGAGACAAAGTCTCACACTGACGTTCACACTGGTCTGAAACTCACTATAGAGCTGTTGTATGAACTTTCCCTGGGGATATTTGAGCAAACGTTTGTTCAGATAGCACACCAATGACACAAAAACAACAAAACGATTCAACCAATGTCCCCTGCGGCAGACCAATGACCTTATTGTTCTTACCTACAGAGCCCAGGCGAGGAGTTGCTTACAGGAGTGTGGACACTCAACGCGGCGGCTACATCACTAGGAAGTCTTGCCCGAGCATGGTGTATGGTTTCCCCATAGCTGCATAGATGGAGAATCTCCTGCACTTAACATCCACCCCCTGTCTCCTTCCCACCCCCTCCTACCCCCATATATATATATTGCCTCTTGAGACCACGTGCACCTTGGGGAAAATTACATACAGCTGGGGGTGAAGGAATGCTTGGCTGAGATCTTAGATGAGGGTCTAATGATCGATCTTGAGGGTCTCTTGTGAGCAGTCACAGCTGCTCTGACCAAAATGGTAATAGCTGTTATGCTTGGAAGGCAACATTCTTCAACAGCTTCCCACGCTAGCTAAGAATTAGTGATGTTCTTGTTATTACAAGAATGAGCTATAGGGCCTGACTGCATGAGCCTTCTTTGATCCATGCAAACAATAGCCTAAAGAAGAATCTCCCATTGAAAACAAACAACAAAAACAAATCAACAACAACAACTAACAGAAGGAAGACAGACTCAGCCACGACTAATTCGAAGTCTGTAAGAGCTCATTTACAATTAATTCGTCTTCTTACAGCCTCGTGTTTATTTGTAACCTTTCTTGTGCTAATTATTACAGTTTATTTTGTCTAAAAAGTTCTCTTCATGCATATGGCCTTTACTGAATTTGGTATCTTGAGTATGTGTCTGTAACCTCACTTAACATTTTGATTACCAAACAAAATTTTCAAATAATAAACAACAGAATTCTTACTTGGAAAAATCACTTTGGTTGGGTTTTGGGGAACTGAGTTAAACCAAACTATGGGGGTGCTATTTAAATTTCCTGTTTCCCAAGATGACACATTATTTTGCAGTAAAGGACCGAGGAACCAGGATTCATTTTTTTCATTTATAAAAGGAAGTTATGAAATGAGGCTGGAGGCAGAGGTAAAAAGAGAGCAAAATGGTGGATCTTTTTATTAATTGGCATTATCTTCCTTTTGAGAGGTCGCTTTATGGATCCCCTTGACTAGAGAGGGCCTGACTTCATGATGTCCAGACGACACCATTCCCTGGTACTGGCAAGTTACTTATGCCATCTGTCTGCTTGAATATTTCAAACTCAACATAGCAAACTTGACCTCCAGACTGAACCTACTCTCTGACTTCTGTTATTTTTGGCATTGTAATCTACTCTGAAGTCAAAATTTCCTTCTGTTTTCCAGAAACTTTAATCCTTACTCTTCAGAGCTAATGACTAGATGAAAACCACTCATATAATATGAAAGGTAATATTTATGTGATTGTAAATGTTGATATTGTCTTAAACACACACACACACACACACACATTTATAACATTCAGGATAGTATTTGATCAAATAATTAATCATCACAGTTCGGCAAGTTAATATAAAATTAACAATTACAAGAGTAATCCTTGACTCTGTTGACATGGCATCCAACCACCGGCCCACCTCATCCACTCCTTTCAGAAGCCTGGTCCAAACTTCAGTCTCTTGCCTGGATTGTTTCTTTCACTTTCTAGCAAGTTTCCCAAACTTTACCTTTGCATATTCTACACAGGCTCCCAACTTCCATTCCTTTATCCTGCTCTTCCTTGCGCCAGACGCTATTTTATTCCAAGCATTCAGATGACAGTCCAAATGATTTCCTTCTGCTACTCATTTTGGTGTCACTGTGTTAGCTTTCTGTCGCTACAGCAAATGTTCCAGATAAACATTTTAAGATGAAGGATTTATTTTGCCTCACAGTTTCAGAAATTTCAGGCTACGGCTGGTTGGCTCCATTGCAATTTCTTCTCTCATGGTCAGAGCGCATGATAGAAGAAATTGCTTGCTTTGAGATTGGGAGTCAAGAAAGGAGGAGGGACTGGGTCTCAATGTCTCTGCTAAAGACACTTTCCAAGTGGCCTAACTTCCTTTCACTGGGCCACTGGTACAAAACTATAGGCTAGTGATTAAAACCTTTAGCAAATGGGGCTGGGAGACATTTTAGATCTGAACTACAGCAGCCAGCATTCCAAGCAGTCTTTCTGGGGCTCCCTCTGTCTCCCATAAGGACACATGTTCCATTTCTCTATTTTCTTAATTTTTTGGAGCTTATGTTAATTGCTTGTTTATTTAACCATTACCTTTCCCTGTATAAAATATAATAATTCTGTTATGTGTGTGTGGTGTATGCATATGTGTGAACAAGTATGTGCTTTGGGGATGTTATCATTGTATTCTAGATCCTCATAAATTGTATGGCATATAGTAGGTACTCAACAATACTAGTTTAATGGTGAAAGCGACATCCAGATATTCACTATAATTAAAGTTGTGTGACTTGGGCTGTAACCGTTATAAGTACATTAAATATTATCCAAAGTAGAAGGAACAACAGTTGTGTAAACATTAAACTTAGACAAAACATTAAGAGTACAGTGGCCATTTATTGTGACTGAAATGCTAAGTTCAAGGTGAGAGCAATTTATATACAATGAATTTGGGTTAGTTAGTAGGAGTTGGTTGTAAATACCTTGTATAAACTTTATAGTGTATAATGGTGAAATATTAAAAGATTGTCAAAGAGGGAGTGACAAGATCAAGGACTTTAACATAGATAATGTATTAGGGACAGACCAGCAGGAAGAGTGACTGCCATAACACCCTCTCACAGTAACAGGGTCTTTGGGAGAGAGAGGAAAGTGGTAAGTAGCATTATTAAAGATGGGAATCTATCCCTGACATTCAATGCAAACAAAAATTATTAGAAAAGAAGTGACTGTGCTCAACCAAAATAAGTTATTTTGAAGTAATAAACAAGTGCAATTATAACAATGGTTTGGGCTCACACAGGAAGAGAGAGGAGGAACTAATTATTTTCACCCTCTAAGGTACCTCCTGCTGTTCTTCAGGTTTGCAAGATAAATGCTTTAACTCATTACATTTACATAAATCCCCTTGCAGCACCTTTGTCTTTTATCAGGGCACAAACAAAATGAATTGATTTTCTAAAGTCTTTCTAACTTTTTTTTTGCAATTAGTACACTTACATTTATTCTTTTTATTAAATTCAGTTTTGCAACATGTAAAATATCTTATCATCTTATCGCCAAAGTATAGATTTGAGAATCAATTAAAGTTTGGAAATTTAATTTCCTCCTTCATGACTATAATCCACCTCTTCTCACCTTCTGCATGATATCTACTGCTTTTATTAAATCAAACGATCCTGTGCCCTGAGGTTGAGGTGCTCAGCCTTAGAATGGCCTGAAAAATAAAACAGAAAGTGTATACAGAGGATTTCGAACTCCTTTTTAAAAATAAAATGCCTGACATGCATTTCCTTTAATGTGAATTGTTCATCCTCTGTCAGGATGTACGATTTGCAAGTTGACATGTAATATTACATTACAATAAAGAGCAATCCCCACCCTTTACTATACTCATTAAATAAATCAGAATAACAAATATCTATGCACATGTCTGTGCTTTCTGTGTTGAATGTGCCCTAAAAAAAAGATGGGGTGTTTTGTTCTTCCTCTCTTCCACTATCTGAAAGGTGAGAGCCTAACTTTAGGACAAATTATTAAATGCAAATGGCCTTGACCCCACCCCCAGCCTTTGTCCTTCAGTATCTTTTCACTAGCTCACTAGAGTGTCTTTCAAAGTGGTCCTGCTGTTAGACAATCGATTTAGGGGGCTCTTCCCTATTTCTCTTCCTCTCAGTATTTCTTAGTTGCCTATAGTTCTTGGTCTAGGGTTGAGGAGGACCCATGAGATTATTTCCATGTTAACATGTCTATTGATGTCATTCAGAAAAGTGAGCAGATTTACAAGCTACATGATTGTGGCCTGGTAAACTACTCCACCAGTAACAGGACCTCGCAGAAGGAAAAGTACAGTATCTCACTAAGAACTAATTATTCCACCTCTCTTTCTAGCACAGCTTAAATTGAGCCAGGTTTCCTAGGGATGGTCCCTTGGCCAAGTGAATAAGCAGGTCCACCGGGAATGTTAGGTTTCCCCCGAGGACAGAGATGCTCTTCCTCCTCCTCCTCTTCTTTGTTTCTTCCCTCTTCTATTGAAAATAGATATTTTTCTTCACATAATATATCCTGATTACATTTCCCTTCCCTCTACTCCTCCTAGTTCCTTACTTCTTCTTCTAACCAGTACCACTTCCTTTCTGTCTCTCATTAGCAAACAGTCAAGCTTCTAAGGGATTGAAAAAAGAAAATATATAACAAGATAAAATAAAAACTAATATATTGAAGTTGTATAAGACAAACAAACAGAAGGAAAAGAGCCCAAGAGACTCATTTGCACACACAGGAATTGTTATGAATTATGCAAGCATAGGAAACCCCCAGCTGGCCAGGCCAGGCTATCCTTCTGAGGTCTATTACCTAAGTAAACAGGAAGTGCATTGTAAGCAACTTCCAAAAATCTAAAATGATGGAGATAGCTGGATGCCTGGACAGTCATCCAAAGTTCCTCTGTAATCTTGGAGCATCATATTCAGCCCCATAGGTTTAGAGTCTCTCAGTCACTTTTCTCTGTGACCTGTAGAATGTCTGGCCATTTCTTCTGTGGAGCAGGAACCTAAAAGACCATTGTGCCTTGCAAAGTTCAGTGGTCACCTTTCTGTGGGTCCTGCATATCCAGTCAATACAACATTTTGTCAAGTAGTCCCGGTAAGAACAGTTTCTTGCCCAAATGGCTATTTTTGCCAAGAAGAAGATAAACTCCCTATGGAGTGTCTCTGACATCCATCTTTCTCTTTGAAGTAAATCAGTGCTGCCAGGAGTAGATGTGTCTCATTGTCCAGGAAAGTCTAAGTTTTTAAAACATTTTCAATGCCATATTCTGTAGGTCTTTGGAGTGAAGATTATCTACTTAATTGAAGTATATCTATGTATACCTACAAAACTTAACATGACTATAAGTTTATCATAGAAGACTAATCTGTATTTCTTAATTATCCATTACAATTTAAATGAGCTGTACAAACATAATACCTTAAACAAGATGTATATATATATAATAACAAAATCAATTCTAAATTTGTATCAATAAATTAAAATTTATAGCAATGTAAAACATTTTCAAACAAGTTGCTTTTTAAAAGTAGGTTTAACAATCAACCCTTTTATCCTATCATTTCTATACTCCATATTTCTATATCATATTCTCCTTTCTTCTTTTAGCAAGATATTGACTATGACCAATAACAATTTGTAAACAACCTAAACAATGTCAAACATCCATAACTCATTTTTTGGGAATGTGGGCGTAGTTTTCTAGGCTACTTCCTGTTGATAAAGGGCACTGTGTTCTTATGGGGATCCTGAGAAAATTAAGAATTATGGACAAGTCCTGACTGGAATAGTCTCTGTTGCTGTATTCTCTGAGCCAGCTGCTTTGAAGCTGTTCTGGATATTGGATCATCTGGGCCATGATGTCATCAGAGACCTTTCAGGAGATCTTGGCTGGTCAAACCATATTGGCCTGGAAGCAATCCATAGGTTCTCATCTTCTGTGGAGACAAAAGCAGAACCTCTTTTCCAAAGCAACATATCCTTAGACATAAATTTTGAAATTGAGATACCTTTAAAATATACATATTGATTTAACTCAGCAGTTTTTACAATCAAATGTCTCTCTGCAGTTCAAAATCCTAAAGACAACATAATTCAGACTCTCTGTGTGATATCCATTTTACATGGCTTATTTTTTATATTACTTTTACTTTCTCTTTAAAGACTTTGTTTTTTAAAACTTTCCATTTCTTTATATAACTGTCTATATTCCTTTTCCTCTCTCTTTCAAGCCTACGTACATTTTTTACACACACTGTAAAATGTTTAGGGTTTATCTCATCTGAATCTGTCTTATTGTGAATCTGTTGCTTTAAACTGCAGCATGACTAGGACTGTAAATGGCAGCTTTGGCTGCTGGCTCCACCCACCTCAGCTTTCCAACATGGAGGAACTACCTTTACTGCCAGCTCTGGGGGGAGCCATGCTCATTGCTGACTCTGTGAAGCAGTGGGTCTATGCTTCCATCCAGCAGTGTGTAGCTCAAAAACATTTTTTTTTTCTGCACTAGCAAAAGCTCAATCTGCCATGCAAGGTGCTGTGCAGCTTGGAGATGCCACTGTGTACCGTGGTGGGAATCCACATGCTGCGCTCAAACCCACACTCCTTGAACCTGCCATACTGTAGCTAAAGTCCGCACACCACTGTATCTCTGTATCATAGCTTTCTTGAGAGACACAACTAGGAAGCTGCTCTTGGCTCCATTTTAGAACCCTTTTTTTAAAAAAACTTTCTCAAGTTTTGGGTGGAAATTCTTGCCCCATGGCTGGGCACCATTTGTAGCTGAAAGCATTCCTGTGTCCCGCCTAGCCCTTGGTCAGGACAAATCTCTCTCACTCGCCAGTCCTGCAGTTGCTCAGACCCAAGTAAACATACAGAGGCTTATATTATTTTAAAATTATGGCCATGGCAGGCTTCTTGCTAGCTAGCTCTTACACCTTAAATTGACCCATTTCTAAAAACCTATACTTTGCCACGTGACTCGTGGCTTACCAGGTACCTTTACATCTTGCTTCTCTTGGTGGTAGCTGGCAGTGTCTCCTCTGATCTGTCTTTCTCCTTCCTCTCTCTTTAAAATGTCCCACCTAACCCTATTCTGCCTCACCATTGGCCAAACAGCTTTATTTATCAACCAATCAGAGCAACACATATTCACAGCATACGGAATGATATCACCCATCAAAGAGGTGGAGTTTTTCCTTAAGAGGAGGCTTCTACATCAGGGCAGCCCCAAGGGGTGGGTCAGAATATTAACAGGAATCCCTTAAAAAACACTAAGCTGCCGGGCGTTGGTGGCACACGCCTTTAATCCCAGCACTCGGGAGGCAGAGGCAGGCGGATCTCTGTGAGTTCGAGGCCAGCCTGGGCTACCAAGTGAGCTCCAGGAAAGGCACCAAAACTACACAGAGAAACCCTGTCTCGAAAAACCAAAAAAAAAAAAAAAAAAACAAAAAAAACCCCAAAAAACCCACTAAGCTGAAAGCCATAATACCTATGCAGAGGACCTGGTGTAGATCCACGTCGTCCTGTGCATGCTGCCTCAGTCTCTGTGAGTTCATATGAGCTTAGAGCATGATGATATAGAGGGCCTTGTTTTCTTGGTGTCCTTCATTCCCTCTGGCTCTTACACTCTTTCTGACTCTTTTATAGAGTTCCCTGAGCCCGAAGGGGAGGGATTGAGGGAGACATCCTGTTTAGGGCTGAATGTTCCAAGGTCTCCCACTCCCTACTTTATGTCCTGGCTATAGGGCTTTTTTGTTCCCATCTGCTGCAGCAAGAAGCTCAATGATTCTAGTTTTCTTCACCATGAGTTTTTCCTATTGTAACACCAACCCAAAATTTACTTTTAATTGAGGTTTTCTCAGCTAACATATGTAACTTCAGGTAGTCTTTCATGACCCAAAGATTCAATACTCTACAGAGGTATAATTTCATTTATTAGCGTTTTAAGGGACATGAAAGAGTCGTATGAAGCCAAGCATGATACAACTGTGCCCATTCAGACCACTGACACTTAATGCTACTATTTTAATAACAGATTTTTATAAAAGTAGAATCAATGTATCACTTGCCTTAACCTAATCCACTGCATTGCTGCTGACTTTATAAATGTTGACACACATGTATTAAATAACATTTCTTTGAACAACTGTAATAAGGCAGTCTGTATAAAATATGGGAAGGCCTCGTTTCTCTTTTGTGTCCCCTCAGTGTCTAACTCTGGCAAGGATGAGCATCTGAGAGAGCGCCAGTGATGCAAATGTGTTTTACACAGAACTAAATGTCCATGATTTGATAAGCTACTTCCTTGTCATAATATAGTTTCTGTGGCAAATATATCATGCTTCAAAGCGATCTCATTTATTCTGTAGAGCTTCAGAAAATAGCAGCGTGAAGACAGTCACTTTCTCAACACCCATACGGGAAGGCGGAACCTGTTTTGTTTTTGAACAAATATATCTCAAAGACAGCCATCAAGTTGCAACATATTCAAGGAAAAACCTGGAGAGAATTCTCAAAAGGTGAAGGGCGGAACCGTTTTAGCTAAGTGTCATTAAAGAAAGACAAACCAAGCCAGGTAAGGAAGGACGGAATATGGGCGAGTCACAAGAGAGCAGGCGAAGAAGACAGATGTTTGCAAATGGGATGCAGCAAAGTCCCGGGTAAGAGCATTTGCGCTCAGGTTGACTAAGAGCATTTTCTGTTTCTTTTGTTCTTATCAAACAAGGAGTGACATTTTTAAGGACACTGTGGGACACAGGAAAAAGAGGACACTGAAGTGCTTTGCAGGTCTCCAGGCTGAGCTGTTTTATTGAGAGAGGGTTGATCCAGCTCTGAGAGCTTTTGGCAAGAATGACATGCACATTGCTGAGGGAGACGTTCAGACCTTTTAAGTTTCCACCCAATTCAAACAAAAACCAGGACACAATCAACATAACAAAAGATGTGCGAATTACCTAATAGAATATTCTACCGCATTCATCAGAGCCTTTCTCTCTTTAGAAGCCAGTCCTCCACAAGCAGTTAGAAGTCTCCCAGAGCTAATGATCAAAGGAGTACTTACATCCTCATTCATCTGCAGAAGTGTAGGCTAGGCCACCTACTGGATGTGCTGGGCAGCGCAGGGAAATGTCCATTTTAAAATACCTTCCTCAGGGACCTGTGGCTATGCAAGACATTCACCACAGCCCCAGGCACCAGGCCTGAAGAGGAACAGAGACAGCCAAAGAACAGGCAAGTCCACTGTATCTTTCTTCAGAGACTGAGAGGGAGAAGAGGAGTTATGTATGTGAGCATCTTTGTTGCCACCCAGAACACAGCCATCTAATCTAGGCCAGGAGCTGTTGTCTGATAGCCACCTACAGGCTGGACAAGAATCCCAAAACCGGCCAAACAGAAAAGCAATCCAGACTGGTAGATCTCCACTTACGGGTAAATACACCCATGCTTACTTTTTCAGGACCTTAACAGAGAGAATTCAAGAAATTGTGACCAGAGCTGTCGAGCTGCCAGCAAGGCATGATGCCATGGACAAACATGAACACCAAGGCAGAGAGAAAGAAAGAGGTGTGATGGAAAGAGGTGTGATATAAAGCAGTGTTTCTCAACCTATGGGTCACACAGCCCCTTTGGGGTGTCTAATGACCCTTTCGCAGGGGTCGCCTAAGACCATTGGAGAATACAGATATTTACATGATGATTCAGAACAGTAGCAAACTTACAGTTATGAAGTAGCAATGAAAATAATGTTATGGTTTGGGCGTCACCACAACATGAGGAACTGTATTAAGGGGCGGCAGCATTAGGAAGGCCGAGAACCACTGATGTAAATTCTGAGTAACTGAGGCAGATGAATTGTGCCTTTTCCTTAGAAAAGTAGATGACTCTAACATACTTGTTTAAAAATATAATGATTTTTACTATCTATCAGCACTATTTTTTTACCTTTTGGAAATCTCAGTGTCAGCTCTAGCCTGGATTGTTGCGGTAAGTGGCTAATATTTATTGCTCAGGTCCATGAGGCACTATTCTAATTGAATATGAACATATTAACCCACTCCTATCATTATTATTATTTTATATATTGGTAAGAAAACAGGGTTTAGAAATAGCTTGCCTAAAGTCATATATACGGACAACACAAAGAGGGGGTGTTTTAGGACCTTTCTGACACGCTAACAAAGTACCAGAGACTGGGATTTTATAAACAATTGAGACATACATTTTTGTTGGGAGTCATACCAACTGAAGCCTTTCTCAGAGGCCTCCATGAAAGGTTAAAGGGAATGTCAGTTATGTGTTTTGCAGGAGCAGACTTGGCAAGGTCCAGGATGGGGCTAGGGCTGGAGCCTGGGCTGGTTAAACTTTTGGTTCCTGGAATCATGGCTTTCTCCCCTGGAGGGCTATGGATATCAGTCCCAAGGCAGCTGTGTCTGAGGTACCCCGTATTTTCTTTACCAACATTGTCTAATTTAGCTCTCTGTTGACCTTGGCCCTGCCTCCCCCTACCAAATATATATATATAAGATAAAGTACTTAATAACCTTGCTTGACAGAATTCATTAGCTTGTACATGACTCCCCGGTCTCAGCCATGTGTCTTCTTTATTTCTCATCCCTGAACCTCGCCTCTACACCTCACCATTCAGGATCCATATTCCTGTGGGTATAGGTCACATTTCACAGTTCTGGAGAGTAAAAAGTCCACGATTATATTGCCAGCATTGCTCTTTGCTTCCAGGATGACACCTCTTGCTGCCACTCCCACAGGGGATATCATAATCTATGTCTTCCCATCCCCAAAGGGGATGGACAAGGACAGAAGGACAAGGGTACCTTTTCTAACCATTTTATCAATTTGCTAAAGCCATTTAAGAAGGCTTATGACTTATCATTCCTAATCGCCTTACTACTTTATAATATTGATTGGGGATTAAGCTATAATGTAAATTTTGATGGTTATGTAAATATCAAAATTATAATTGGTAGGATTTGAACCCATGCAGACTGGATCTAAAGGCGGTGCTCTTAATATATTAGTCCTCTGCTATCCTAAGCTAAATCATTTCCTGTTCACTATAGGAAAATTCTCTGATATCTTATCCTGACATAAAAGTGTCCAATCAGCTAACTCATAATAGCTTGTATGGATTCCATGACTTTAATCATTTACAACCTTAGTCTCTACCACATACCGTCTCTGTAGGACAAGGCCCATCCTCCCCTACACAGACCCCTCGCTCTCTGTAGCTGATTCTGTCCTCTCTATCTCTTCCTCTTTCTCATTTCTAGCTCTATCTGTATATCATTTCTATTTCTGTCTCTTACCTTTCTCCATCCTGAAATTGGAACTACTTACTGGGTGAGTTGAGGGCTCTCACATCAAACTGTATACAAAAAGCCTCCCGACTGCGTTGGTCTCATACATCTAAATTCCCTGCAGAATCCAGGGTGGATGAACAATGTGATTCCTCCAGCCTGTATTCTAAGTGCTTATTTAGTCTCCCAGCTGAAGAACAAGGCAAAAGAAATTTAGTTCCGAGCTCAGTGAGCATGGTTTGACTCTCAGATAATTTATTTATTTATTTTTTTATGACAGATTCCATTTTCTGCTGCTGGCATGATTACACGGGAACACATTTGTTCACTGAGAGTACATTTGTGTCATTTGCATGGGCTAACTCAGTGGTAGCATTTAATTTTTGCAATATCATTCACTTATCAGACCAAAACCAGTACATGTTCAGAATGACTAAGTGTACTGAAATGTTATTATAAGATTCAGCCTTGAGAGGCAGGAGGAGTGCCAATGCTTAGCTCGAGATTGCCTCATTATCGTTGAAGCATGGCTCTCACTGAGACGATTCATTTTCTGGGGGAAATTTGGGTTTGGAGAGGTGAGAGTATGTGCTCTATCAGAAACGATGTATTTCAGCGTTGGTTACTGCTGCGGTAGAAATTCTTGCATAGGAAAGCTGGCTAGGAATATGCTAAGAGTAAGTAGGGAGTTGGATTAGGAAATCTCCTCAAAGCGGGCGGGGGGGGGGGGCTGTCACCTTGGCGGTTTTTGGAACACAAATTAGTTTTTGGAACGGTACAATCTAGGCTGAGATCAGAGTCTTCTCGGATATGTATATGATTAGGTTAAAATAAAGGTAAGACATATTCAAATACTTATAAATACTGTTCCCCCCTTATGTGTAAACAAAATTTGCAAGATTATTTCTATCAATTTGGGGGATAAATCTCTTCTCAACCTGGCCCTAAAAATAACATACTTTGGCTAATGTAATTTTAAAAATTAAAGATGATTAATCAGCCACCATCAATTCCAGAAGCCCTCACCAGTCTCTTTTTAAGACAGTCAGCATCATTAATTGAACATCTATTACGTCCAAGTCACTATCTTATAAATAGAATGCTAAGAACAAAAACTGACCAAAAAAAAAAAAAGACAAAATACCTAGTTATCTCCAATGTTCTTACTATCCCTGTTTTCTAATCATCTTGTTACGGTGAAGAAGCAAACATGCATAGCTTCTTTTTGAAAATGCCCACTAAGATTTCCTAACCACACTCCACCATCACCCTATGCACAGACACAGCACAAATGATACTTGGACTTGCTTGTAGGGGGAGAAGCAGAGGCCGCCTGGCTTTCTATCTGCTTCTGATGCTTGCAAAGGCCACCCGGAGCTCCTGAACTGAATCTGAACATACACACATTGAGGGGACGATTTCCCACCCTTGTGACATGCGACGTGCCATATCCTTCACACAAGGTATTCCAAAGGTGTGCTTTCTTAAAGAACAGGCATGTCGGCTCATTGTTTCAGAGTTTTACAGCATGTGCTGGCTTCTAGGGTGGGCCTGCTGACTACACAATAACATGGAAGCTTCGCATGGAGACCAGGAAAGACATGGCAGAGAGAACCCTTTTTATTGTATTTTAGATAACAAAGCCATCCCCAATAATCCACAAGTCCATTAATCTAAGAATAGATTAAGCCATTGGTTAGGGCAAAGCCATGTTGAATCTAAGATCTCTAAAGAGTCTGACTTCCAAATACCATCAGCAAGTAAATTTGGGGATTAAACTCCAAAGACATGGACGTTTGGAAACACGCCAAACCCTAGACCTCGGTATCAGTCTTTCCGAGAGGACTTTTAAAGATGCAAAATGTTTGGGCTATGAGATCCTCTGCGTTTACCACTCATCTTCAGGTTGCCCAACACATTGTCCATTATTTTGGAGGCCGGGCTAGACTGAAAGTTCTTTGCTGGCATTTTCTGTGGTGAAATATCGTTTCCTTGCAACCCCAAGGAGTTTACCCTTTGTTAGCAACAAAATAGTTTTTAAACTGTGTATTAACTTGATACAAGTATAAAATATATATCAACAAACCAAACAAACGTCTCATTTTGAGAGTCACAGATAATTACTAAAAATCTGTTTTGAAATGCTGTTACTTTCAGAGGTTACTTTCAAATGCTGTTACTTAAATGCAATGCTGTTACTTAAATGCAATGCTGCTACTTTCAGATTTTTCCCAATTTGTGTTTTTTTTTTTTTGGTTTTTCGAGACAGGGTTTTTCTGTGTAGCTTTTGCGCCTTTCCTGGAACTCACTTGGTATAATTTGTGTTTTATACAGATTAAATGAGGCATACATTTAACTAACCACTTACACTGTGCACAGCAGTATTTGTTTTGGGATTTTATCAACTTTTCCTTAGGTTTAGATACCATGTTCTAAATGAGTTATTTCGTAGAAAAAAAATGTCTAAAAATTACTTCCAATACTTACTTTGTATTACTAAAGCATCATAACACTGTAGCTAGAGTTTTCCTGCCTGGCCCAAGGTCAGGACAAATCTCTTTCACCTGCCAGTCCCACAGCCGCTCGGATCCAACCAAGTAAACAAAGCGACTTATACTGCTTACAAACTGTATGGCCGTGGCAGGCTTCTTGATAACTGTCCTTATATCTTAAATTAATCCATTTCTATAAATCTATACCTTGCCACGTGTCTCGTGGCTTACTGGCATCTTTACATGCTGCTTGTCCTGGCAGCGACTGGCAGGCTCCTTCTGCCTTCCTGCTCTTTTAATTCTCTCTGTTAGTCCCGCCTATACTTCCTGCCTAGCCACTGGCCAATCAGTGTTTTATTAGCAACACATTTGCCATACAGAACATCCCACAGCATAACACACTTCAAGTTATAAGCAATATTTTTTCCTACTATCTATGGTTTTCCCCCTAAATTAATACTGGTGGTATAAAACTGCTTTCAGTCTTTATTTTCAAGTTTTCCTTTTTAGCTGCGCCTTACAGATGTTGTTGAGATCTGCAACTTGACCTTTCTTTGAAATTAATGGTCACATAGTGACTGTAGGTCTGATTCAAGCCATATCAATATTTGCTTGGCTGGAGAAATGTTTTCATCTGTTTGCACACGATCTATTTTCTAGTTCTCTGGAGGTCTTGCATATCCTTTGCAATTCATTCTATGAGAAGGAAATTTCCAGAGCAGACTGCAAATCCACAGTGTCCTCTAGGAGTGAGGCGGGAGGCCACTGTCACAGTGAGGACACCAGCTGGCCACACAGAACTTTCTGCCATTATTTTCCATGCTAATGGCATATAGACAGAGTATTTCCAAGTTGACAATTAAAATAAAATTAATGCTCATTCCAATTTTGATGGTAGAATTAATTCATTTTACTTAAGTCTTAAGGCTGTTATATATTGGTGGTATTAATAATTTCATATTTCTGAGCAAATTACTCAGCATGAAAGACATCTTTTACTCAAGCTAGTTAATAAAATTCTCAGTTGATGCAAGGAAAACAAATAGCTAAAGGGCACATCCAAATAAAGGGCTAATTGCTGTGTTGCACTCAAAGAGGAGCTACATAAAAAGTGTTCTCGATATTTGGTCCTGTATCTTCTACAGATAAACTACATTTCTAGTTTCAGATGTTAAAAAATATAGATAAAGCATGGAAACGTCACAACAAAACTTGTAAGTCTAATTATATTTACACAACTAATTTATACTAATAAGAAAGCATACCTAGTCTGGATGTTTGTTTGATACTGAAATTAACCACTGAACATCAATGAATGTATAAAGGCAAAAATGTTCATATACAGGGGAGATACATTTCATTTTAGACATATCTCTACAATTCTCACTAGGAGGGAGTAGGGTTCTCAGGTACAAGGTTGACTGAAAAATAATGAACATTGGCAGAAAAGGTAAAGAAGACAGAGGGAAACTTCATACCAGGTAGGGAAAGTGATTTTAGTCTGTTTCTTCCATCATATTTTGTCGACAAGCATAGTTTAATTGTGTTTGTAGATTTTTCTTGCAAAGTCTGATATCCCCAATCTCTCAAAACCTTCCTCATTTGTATTTATAAATGCTAAGGTGATGTTTATCTGCAGTGAAATTCTGATCTTGCTTTGGGAGCCATCTTTGTCATTATAATGTCTTTGGGGATCTGTGCTATTCGTTGTTCTTAAAAAAATCTGACCCAAATATAATAATAATAATAATAATAATAATAATAATAATACTGTTACTACACAAATATAGGAGTAAGGTTTTATGAACTGCCTTTTGTGTCTCCATAAATACATAAACTGGTCCTAGGCTCTCACTTTGAACAAGTCAGGATGGGAGATTTTAGTAGGTGATCACTCGTGAGTGTAAAGTCGTCCTCAACACTGTTAGTGTCTTTATAAAAGAAACTAGACAACTCCTTCACCTCCTAGTCACATAAGGATAAAGAGAGAAGGTGTTGTCTCTGAGGGAGAAGGAACCCACCAGACACAGAATCTGCCAGCTCATTAATCTTGGACTAGCCACCATCAAGAAGCATGAGAAATGCATTGTTGTTATATACAAAACACATAGTTCATGGTAATTTTTTATAGTTGTACCAAATGAAGTTAGAAAGCAAGAAATCATTGTTCTGTGACTGTTATAAAAAACAATTTACAACAGATAGAGATGGCAAAATAGAGATGATAGATGACAGATAGACAAACAATAGGTTAGATATGTGATAGATGAGATAAATAGGTAGATACACAATTTTAAGCTATTCAAAGAAAGTATAGTCACATTTATTAACTTCATGCATAAAGTCATGGCTTTATATTACATGGTGGAAAAATATTAGAAAAGACAGACTTGGATGGTTGTTACCTATAATAGTGCTAATTTTCAACTTAACAGATCTAGAATTACCTAGGAAATGGGTCTCTGGGAGTGCCTATGGAGGATTATCTTGATCCTGTTAATTGATGTGGAAGACCTGGCCATTTTGGGCACCATCATCCCCTGGCTGGTATCCTGAACTGTAAAAATGAGAAAGGGAACTGAGTGGCAGCATGCATTCTTGCCTCTCTGTTCCTGACTGTACATGTGACCTGACCAGCTGCTTCAAATTCTTACCATGTTGACTTCATCATCATGATGCACTCTACCCTTGAGCTGGGAGCCATTTCTTCCTTATGTGCTCTGGTAACCCAGCAATAGGAAACAGAAGAAGGTGAGACATTATCCAAATTTGTGGACAGAAAAGTGTTGCTTCTGCATAGTAGCCAAAGTGGAGAGTGAAAATATAACTATCATCGGTCTCCTTGGTTCTTCAGATAAAGACAATACCCTACAAGGAGCAGCCTGGGCTATGCAGTAAAGGTCTCTAAATTAAACACATTGGATACATTTCAGCTGAAAGCCCCTAGTGTCTGAACTTGTGATCAGGAGTAGCTAGTACTCTGTTGTACTGTTCAGTATCCACCACCAAGCACAAAAAGCTTCTTAGTGCTTGAGAGCAGTACAATTTAGGAATTCAACATTTAGTTTTCTTTTTTGTAGTAATTATTAAAGTTTAAATTCAAAACAGATACTGACTTTCAGTATGTTTGAACAATTTATTTCAATCTTTTTTTCTTGTTTTTTTGATATCTAAATACAGGCAAAATGATTCTGATGGAAATTTGACATCTAAATTGTAAGCATATAGTACATGAATTTTGAGGATTTAAAAAAAATTCCACAAATAATAAAGGATAAAAACAGGTCAAAGATGTTATTTAAACTATTTAGTTTTATTATTCATTGAAATACTATTTTTTGATATATTAGTATTTACTTCTATTAATGTGGTCATGAGAAATATCCAAAATCACCTAAACGGCTCTTGTATTTCTCCTGAGAGTAGTGTTCTACTCTAAGTTACATGAAGCCTCACAGGTGAACAGAGCAGATGAATTTCCCTTTGCTATGAACCCACTGATACTCGATTTTCCTCTGACTTCTACACAGCAGCCAAATTGGAAAGTGATGTTATAATGACAGGAAGCTGACTGGTTCTGCATAGTTCTTGTTTTAAGCCTCCTAAGTGCAAACACAGCCAGGTTTCTGTTTAGCAATGCTCCATCACTAAATCTCTAATCCCATCAGGAAGAGGCTAAAGAGACTACCCAGTCCAAGGAACTAAAGGAAATAAATCTTTATAAATAATGTGTGTCTATACAATATCCCCCAATGGACAGTAGGATGTCTACAGATCTACTCATTTCCTATCCAATATCACCTGTGTGTGCTTATTATAAAATGTAGTGGCTTTGTTACAAAGTGCAAAACACTTACCAGCGAGGCTACATGTCTGGGAAGTGGATAGGCCACCTTAAAAGCGTTGTAAATTCTTAGTAAATGACCATTTCACTACACTCTCTAAATAGAGTTTGGTCCAGGCTCTACACCTCACTTTATGCCACATATTCTTAGGATTAACATAGGTTGAATAACAAAGCCACATTTTCTAATAAGCATACACAGGTGATATTGGATAGGAAATGAGTAGATCTATAGACAGCCTACTGTCCATTGGGGCATACTGGATAGACACACATTATTTTATAAAGAATGACCCCATAACATTGGCTGCAGTTTATTATCTATTACCACTTCAGGGTAAGAAATCTCATCCCAAGAACAATCACACAGAATGGCTAAAACAGAGATACTCTGGTTCATTTCAATAATTCCTCAGTTACACACTCCTTGACAAATGTTCCATTAAATGAATGCAAATATATTAGCAAAATTGAAAAAGTAGGGAGAAAACCACAAATGCACCATAAAGATCAGTGCTGTACTCTCTCAGTTCTATTCCTGTCTTCTCTACTTAGTCAAGATCTTTCTTGTGGGAAATCATCCCAAAGAGCAATTCAGTCTTCACTCCTCCTCTCTTCCCTGAGGATTTTCATTTTGGTATTTCCAATTGCCATCTCCTGCCTTCTAGATTCTAACATTTCATTTCCAATGGCTTGCTGTATCTTCTTTGTTAAAAAAAAAAAAGACCTCGTATAGTTAAATTACCCTATATGTGAATAAGGCAACCAAAGAGTTAAAGAGCAGAACAAACAGAAAACTTAAAAAGGAGGAATCCAGATCATTCCATCTAAATGGGGAAAGCATCCAGAATATAAGGCAGTAGACTGTCTTCACTGGGGAGCAAGCCCTTATCTGCTTCTTCTAGTCACCAGTCAGCATTCTAATTAATTAGCAGTCCTTCTAATTAGCAGTCTGGCTTCTGAGGAAGCATCCCTCTCAAAGGTGGGCACTCTTCTATTTAACACAATTGTTTAGAGGGTGGCAAGTTCAACTGATGTCTCCATACTCAAAAAATACTTTTATTCAGTACATAATTATGAGAATGAAATACATTCTAGGCCCTGCGAGTGCAGTATCCTAAGTGGGTCTCTCTCTTTCTCTTCCTCCACCCCACACATTCACACACCCGTTCTAGAAAAGTAGATGATTCAGATCTTTGACCTAGTTTGAGAGACAAAGAAGGTTCATCTAAAACATTTCAAGTTTGACATGGCATTTGAGAATGTATAAAGAGTAAAAGAAAGAATATTTTCTGGAAAAAAAGTGTTCTAACCTGGACATGGTGGCACACCTCTATAATCCCAGAGACTTGGTTGAGGCAGGAGGATAGACCATGTGAATATCATTCCAAATCTGACAGAGACAAAAATGCCAAGCACGATATGATTTGTGAATAAATTAGAATACATTAAGGGATTTTCATTAATGACTTAATGAGGTTTAAGATTAATATTTATCCTACAGAATCAGTCACTCATTCTTCTACTTGACTGCCAATGGTCCAAAAATCTTTAATTATAATCTCTTTTTGTTTTAGTTTACCTACATTTTCTAAAAGTGTGTACTAGTAAAGAATCTTTCAGCTTCTAAAATTTTCAGCATTTCTTCTAAAAATTTCAGATTATGGTAGAACACTGACACACGGTCATACAGCTACACTGTCTAGAAAGTTATTGTCCTTGGCTCAATAATTGTGTTTAGATTCTACATTGGACTACTGTTATTTGGAACGGAGCCAAAACAGTGAGCATGATGAAGGAAGTTGAGGGATGGGCAACGTCAAAAAAAAAAGAGGAACAGTAGCTATTTTGGTAAATACAAGAGGTGAGGGAGAAGGTCACATTTTGTAAATGTCTTCAGACTTCTACAGTAGCGCTATCACACAGACATATACCTGTCAGGTAAGCCACACACGGGCATGATGCTTTGTTTTTAATACACCAGCAGCCAAATTAAAAGATGCAGGTGAATTCTAGCACTAGAGTTAATATACTGATAAGAATACCATTTTTAGCATGCAGTCATCACTAAAATTACCCAGAAAATGGATATTTCATGTGCAAGGAAGATCTTAAGGATGATTTAATCCACATCACTTTTGCTGTGGAAAAAAAATGGGATGCATCACATTGCGTCTGATTCCAGAAGAAGCCTGACATATGGTAGGCATATAATAAGTGTTCCTCGAATAATAATAATAGCTAACACTTGGGTAGAATTTGAGAAGAGCCAGCTACTTTTCTCAGAGCTTTCTGCATTTAAAAATACCTGGTTTTCAAAACAATCTGATGAGTAAATATGTAATAATACAATTGTATAGATGAGCAATTGAACAAGATCATTTTTTAAAAAAATATTTATTTAGTGTTTATGTGTATGTGCCTGTGGGAGATGTGTAGTGGGTGTGAGCACCTGCCTAGGCCATAGATCATCAGATCCCTAAGAGCTGGAATTTTAGGTAGTTGTGAGCCTACTGTTCTGGGTGCTGGGAACAACTGTGATCCATCCTAAGTAATCACTGAGCCCTGTCTTCAGACCCCAGCATAACAGACTGTTAGTAGCAGTCTTTATATTGCACTGAGTATACTTACAAATTGAAGCCCAAGAATATTTTTATTATTGATGTTTTTAATTTATGGTAATGCTAATACAGCAGTAAATAACTATTGAATGGAAGGCACTGTTTAGAGCACTTTAAGGTCTATTCCTCAGTACTCCTAACAAGTTTTATGAATGAAAACCATCACTAACTTCATTTTGTACATGGTAAAACTAAGTTTAAGATATAGTCTTAAAAATGTGTTGGAATGGGGGTGTAGTTCAGTAGTAGATCCTGTGCTCACAGTACATGATTTCCTGTGTTCTGTTTCTAGCACCCCAAACTGAAAAAGCTATTTTAAAAATAACTTTTACACATATTACTTTTAAGAATACTGAAAATAGGGCAATGACTATTTCACATTGCTTTTGGTGTCCATAGGAGGGCTAGACACTGCTGTAGTGGGTAGCCATTCCAGCTTTGATCTGGAAGTTACAACCCCCATTGAGGCTTCAGGAACTGTTACACCTACAAGGCAGGGCTAAGAGAGGACCCTGAAGACCCGAGATCCGGATGCGCTGGCTCTCTTGGTTCCTGGACCCAGGACGCTGGAGGTAGACAGAGCAGAGTTCTCCAGAGAACACCGCCGGACGCGCTACACACCTTTCCCAGACCCTGCAACCTATCCCTTCACTTGTGAGTTACCCCACAGAATAAACCTCCCTTTTAACTACATGAAATGGCCTTAATAATTTCACCAATACACTGCCCATAGCAGTTTTCACATAATAAATAACACTTGATTTTCACAGTGACCTCTGAGAGGTGGGTACTTTTCTCATCACTTTAAAATGGAAAGTGGAGAAAGCGGAGGCTTCCAGAGTTTCAGTAGACACACAAGAAGGGTGATGTTGGGGTTCCAACTTGTGTAGTCTGATGTTTCATTTGAAGGTCATACTCAGGTTTTGTTGTCTTCCTCTCAGGAAACAACAGCAACAACACTAAATCCAGTGCTTCCCACATGTTAGGTAAGTGCTCCACTACTGAGATAGACTGCCACCCCTAGGCATTGGATTAATTCATAAATAATCTGAATAAGAAGAACTATAGAAGTTTCCTGTATCTCTCAACTGACTCTAGAAAAAAGAAGGCACCAATTATAATTCAATATGGATAAGTAATGTAAATGCTTTATCTGTTAGAATTAAAAACCAGAACACCAAATATACATCCTGCTACTAGGATTCAAGAAATGTCCAAACTATTTTGAAATAAATTACAGCTTTAAAGGAAGTTTGTTTGTATTTTATGAACTCTTTCTGCCGCTCAGTCTTTGTCTCTCCTTCCCTCCCACTCTTTATACACACACACACACACACACACACACACACACACACACGCATGTGCGCACGCACACAAACAATTACTTTTGCTTTAAAATCATCATTAAAACTAAAAGGTCAAGAGAGAATTTGATGGAATAAAAACAATGAAACACATAATGAGTTGATTTAACTCAGTGAATATTGACATTTTATTTTTTATATTAATTTATATTTGTCATCCAGGCATGTTTGAATACCACTCAGAATTTTTAAAAATATTCACTGAATAAATAACTTTCACTTTAGGAGCTACATATATACTGCATGTGGTTCATTTATTTACTTCGATCCTTCAGAGCCCTTCCTATGATGCTTATAAAATATAAATTCGCACAGATCCCTAATGATGACATGTTAATAGTGAAGCAGCATTTTAAAGCTTGTCATGTCCCTACACATAATAATTCAAGATTTCCCCATACATAGACACCACACCTTGTTGTCAATAAATAATTCCACTTTAATGGCAAAGTAATAATTTAGACAGATACAGGGTGCACATTTGCAAAAAAATATATGCAAGCTGGTTTACAAGCTAACGGGACAATAAACCAATAGAAAATACATCATCCAGTTAGGTCCATTGACACCAAGTACTTATTGTTGGGGCTTTACAAAGACTACAAAATTTTTCAGGTGATTTCTTTCACTGCTTCTGCCTATTTACATGATATGTTACATCCA
This sequence comes from Peromyscus nudipes, assembly GCA_902168325.1. NCBI lineage: Eukaryota > Metazoa > Chordata > Mammalia > Rodentia > Cricetidae > Peromyscus > Peromyscus nudipes. Next base: position 38,901 of record CABHPH010159712.1, read on the forward strand.
AAAATGTACAAAATATAAAATGTATACAGACAAATGTTTCACAAGCTAGTTTACGTTGTAAACTAGGCGTACCTACTGGGATGTATTGCAGGAAGTTGTGTTGATGCTCATGTGTGTGGACTGTGTTTCTCGAAATGGCAGGGGAAGATTAGCAATTTTCCTTAGATGACTTATCATACAAGGGCAACTAGTCACTCATCCAGCTACATAGATCGATGTTGCATGACAGATTTGATCCACAGTTGAGGCTCCAAAGTCAGGGTGACAATTCTGTGTGCATAAACTCAGTCTGATTTCCCTCAGGGCAATAGCACCGTGTAAGGACCTATATATACACTTAGTGACACTCTGAAATCTGCACAGATACCTCGGTGTTGTTAATTTTGTTCTAGAGAAACCAACCCATAGATGGTCACAGAGGGTAGCACCAATAACATGTCCCAAAAGGCGTACAGAGCTACAGCTACACCATGGCATAGACCTTAGGTTTCATCAACTTTGAATCTGTCCTCTGTGGGTAATATAACTCCGCCAGTGACTGATTAGCTTTCACTCACTGTCTTTATAGCCTGCCACAAGAGATGTATTTTCAGACAGTTACTCATCCAAAAAAATGTGCTGGCCTTGTGTACAGTTCGGAAGCATGCTCATTCTACCACGGATAGCTCCTGCATTGTCACAACGACTTGTAAGAAGTACAGGACAAACACACCAGGTAATAACAGCTTCGAGGGGTTGCATTCTGTATTTGCTTGCAACATACAGGAAATCTCAGCAAGTGGAACACACCTCTTAACACCAACAGGATAAAATACAGTTTTCTTTGTGTTCGTTTTGATTTTGTGCAAGTTTGAAAAAAAAGTCATTATTTACAATACCTACCCAGTAGACTGTGCAAATCTAACCTTCTTGTACAGTTTACATACTTCCTCTTCCACAGTGACTGACTGCATCAGTATTCTTTAATGCTGAATGTCTCATGTTCAATAATAGCAATCAAAAACAACATGCGTCCAAACGTTTTTTTTTTTTCTTTGAAAGATAAAGACGAGGGAAGGAAAGCCAAACAGTTGTGCTCATGCTGAATCCAGGGCTTGTAGTTCACCTGGACCCGAATTAGAAATCTCCTACCTTCTGAAATGCTTCCATTTAGAACTGGGTGGAATGAAGCCACATGTCTCTGCTTTTAAGTGATGGTCACAGAGGGGTTCTATGGTTCTCAGATTATTTGCAGGATAGGCAAAGAAATCTCTTTATTCCTAAGATAAAAATACTGTTCTTTCCCCTATCCATTTCTTCAAGAAAGCAAAAAATAAAAAAAAATATCTAGAAATGAGGCTGCTGTGTTAACTGGTGTGTTGCTTGGTTGTAAATGAAGAGACAGTGGAAATAACCAATGGTTTAGGATTGAAACCAACTGTTAAACTGTTGGAGAAATCTGTTTTAAGGCAGTGAGACAGCACCATAGAAAATGTTCCTTCTTTCACTGAAAAGGCTCAAACAAATAAAGCCCTAAAAAAGCCTTTTGTCAGTGTTGACTAATAATTAGTATAAAACTCTGGTTCGGGGAGTGGGCAGGTGGTTTGAAAAGACCACTGTGGGTAAAAACAACCTTATAAAACCCATGACTCACACACTGAGAGGAGAGCAGCTCGCTTCAGAAGAGCCCAGCGGTTAGAAGGGAGCTGGCCCTTCCCATTCGCCGCCACCACAGTAGTGTTTCTCTGGTGGTTGCACGGTTCCCTTCGTGCTTCTGGAGAGGACTGGCCTCTTCCACTCATTCTGCCATGGAGTGAACACACACCGCCAACACTACCGGAGCCCTGTCACCAGCACCATGCGGCACAAAGGCAGTGGCGTGGATCAGAAGAATGGACCCTGCCTGAGGAGGGCAGCCCCTCAGAGGAAACAAAAGAAAGGCACAAAAAAAGAAAGGAAAAGGAAAAAAAAAAAAGTAAGTCCTGCATTGTAAACTTTGAAAGAGGAAGAAACTAAAGTCCAGCCTGCTATCCCGTGTGCAATCTACTCAGATGCCCTGTCCTTAGGGTCCTTTCCAGTTGTGCTATGGAGCCCTTGCTCACTTCATGATTATAAAAATGCCTAGGAATAGAATAAACTAAGTTCCCATTTCAATTCAGCATCCTGGCCATTGCAACTTAATTCTGCTGCCTCCTTGGAGGCCACAGGACTCTAGACTCTCAGTCAGGGCCCTGACAGGGGACTTTTCATACTGGCAGTGGTTTAGTGACAATACCTGTCTTTTAAAACACCTTTTAAAAGCATCGTCCTTCGCCTAACTCTTTTCACCCTTCAGAGGGTGGATTCAAGAGATGAATCCAAAATGTCTTCATGGTGGTGGATGCTATCGCTGTCACAGCTTTGTGTGCCTGAGTAGTTGGCTGCTTCCTGGAGTTTCATTAGCATATTCATCTGAAGAAAGAGAAAGAGATATCCTTGTGAGCAACCATGCATTGAGTCAGCCAGCCCCAGAATGAGCAGGGCCCTGAGCCATCTCAGAGAACTGACTTTTCTCATCCCATCCAAATGAAATGCACACAACAGTTATGGGTTTTCACTTACCGACCGACCAACCTGGCTCCTGAATTGTTTCTCTCAAATATGACTACAGCTCTAAACCAGAAGAACAAAAAAATAGGGCTGCAAGATAACTCTTTTATTTAGGGCTGTGAATGAATACTGTTTCAGCAGGGAAACTGAATAGGAAGCTATCACAGCTGGACATCTGGGTTGGTTGCAGGAGAGCAAGCCAAGCTTCCCAGCTTTTTGGCTGGGAGAAGCAGAGAGCATTGAATGGCAAGTGAAAGTCATGAATGTTCACACACTCACACACACATACACACACACACACACACACACACACACACACACACGCACGCACAGGGACGCGCGCGCGCATGCACACAGGCTTGCAAGCACTGTCCCTTGAGAGAGAATCAGGGGACGGAGTGGAATGAAGCCAGCTGCTGCGCACAGCACACCATCTGTTGATCAGGAGCTGACCTCGAGAGGGGGTAACTGGAGGAAGCGGACCATGAGCATTTGAAGAAGGAGAAGGAAAGAATCACTGTCAAGTGTTGGCTGTCACTGAGGCTCTGGCTGAAATATGATTGATACATCACTGAGAACAAAAGCCACCTTCTGGAACAATAGCAGCCCTCTCAAGCTTCTCAACTTCATAGGAGAATGGTAGTGTTTGTTCCAGTAGAGAAAGGACTTGTGCATGAGAGGACCTGGGGAGAAAGACAGCTTTCCAATGTATTATGAAATAAAAGGCTTGGATTTCAATAGATCTGCAGCTCCACTATTAGAGATGGGTGCTAGGAAAGAAAAAGAATGTTTAAAAGCAGACTGGGAAAATCGAAGGCTCAACAATTTCCAAAGGCACAGGGTAATTGGCGCCTGTCTACGTGAGGGTCAGGGACTTGTTTTCTTATTGAGGGTTTCTTACAGTACAATAAACTTTATATTGTGTAGTGCCAAATACTAACTACAGTACTTTCTGCAATAATCAAAGTTGTCCTTTATCTTTCAACTCAGAGAAATAGAGCAGGGATATCTAAAACAAGATTTCCTGGTCTTCAGTCAGCCTATGAATATTTGTATGCCAGTATAAAATGTATGTTCAATAAATGCCTGTGAAATAAATGAGGAACTGGTAATCATCAATTCCAGCAAGAATGTCATTTTGACAAAGAGGCTGTGGCTAGAGAGTATTTTGAAATCTTGTTGATAATTTCCAGGGTGTTTTTCAATAGCATTTCAGCCTTAGCTACCATAATGTTCTAAACCAGCTACATAAGGAAATGAGATCAAAGTAGTTTCTGATAATGCCTGAAACTTCAGCATTTGATGGAAGCTGGTTTATAAAAGAGAACTGTGCCTGAGCACCCTCCTGACTTAAAAAGAGAAAATGCAATACCCTTTGACCCCAGTAGGCACAAGGCACACATGTGCTACACACACACACACACACACACACACACACACACACACACACACACA
>CABHPH010159712.1:42933-67048 GCA_902168325.1 Peromyscus nudipes
ACACACACACACACACACACACACACACACACACACACACACACACACGGGCAAAATACTCATATACATAAAATAAAATACATAAAAGGAAATGGTGCTATATAGTAGGTTCAGTTAGCACCAGCTCCCAATCTCAGATATGTAATAAACACATACAGTGGGATTCACTCTGCGTATGGCAGTGTTTTTATACATTAATATCAAAGGACATTATAAAAAGAAAGTAAGTTTACATATGACTCAGTTACCATTGTGATTAACCTGGATTCTCTGTACATCATTTTCCCTTGTTCTCCCCTGCATCCTTCCTATACTCACAGCCAAGATAATGCCTATTATTTGAACATGTTCTTCCATTTATCTCACTCCCGAGCTGAAGCTCTGCCATTCACCCCAGCTCCATGCTCTGTCCTCTGCTCTGTTACTAGAATGATCTTCAGCAACTACAAATCTAAACAGATAAACACTAGTGAAAAATACCTACTGACGCTCCACTGTCCATGTGATAAAGTTTTAACTTCCCGTAAAAATAAAATGGCTCAATGAAATCTAACAGCTGGATAAGTCTATAGTTTTAATTCTTCTGACCAACTGATATTTGGCCTCTAACTCTTAATTTTTACTGTGCTGTTTGGCAGTGTTTTGTGCGATACTTCCTTGATTTGAGAGGCTCTGCATTCAACCACATGAAAATCCCCAATGCTTGTATCAACTCTCAGCTCAACCATTCCATCTGTGAAATCCCTTAACAGACTCATAATTTTGCCCTCCAAGTCTCCTGCATCTTATGTAGTTTATGCACACATCTTGCATCACCCCTGGACTATGTCCTTTTAAGATCGTAAATGATGACACCTACCATGATCACCAGATCTTAGCATTCAGCACACACGCGCCAACATTAAACATTTTGGTGATGCGTGTACCTTTCATTTTTAAAATAATGTTCAGTGTACCAGAACATTCATTCGTCCTTGATCAGATTCAAAACCAGGCTCCTAACAATAATAATTTCCCTACTAGGATTTCTAATTTAGATTAGACTGCAATACATTTTTGCTTTCCATTGGTGATTATACAAATATACAGAAACAGGGACAGCCTATCCATGTTCACAACAGAATATATCTGACCCAAGGTTTAGCTTTAGATGGTACCTTCTGTCACTGAGCATGCAATTCCTTCTTGAGGTTCTCACTAGTAGAATACTATAAGAGCATAAAGTAGATACACTAAAAAGTGGTCTTTATTCCCAGTCACAATATGTACTTAATACTCTCATAATAGTCACACATTGGAGTTCTATACACTTATATAAACTACTGTAGTGCTTCTAAAACTAAAATTATATGCACTAGCACCCTAAGGAAAGTAGAAAGACTACCTTCTTTTTCATTGCTACAGAGATGGCTCAGTGGTTTAGGGCACTGACTACTCTTCCAGAGGACCCGAGTTCAGTTCCCAGCATCCACATGGCAGCTATTGAACTATCTGTAACTTTAGTTCCAGGAGATCTGGAACCTTCTCCCAGACATAGAAACATCAGTGCACACACAAAGAAATAAATCGTATAAACAAAAGACTTTATCCTTCCCCACTGAAAGCAACGTAAGACTAACTGTGCATTTAATATGGCTAGTTGATATACAGTAAACAGGCTTTGTTCTGTGCGCATTTGATTATATTTTATGGGTAAAGTTCAGTTTTCTCTTAAATACCCAGGAGATTGTCATGTCAACTAAAATACTGATTATTTAAATATCAACACAATTTAATGTAAAATCAGAGAAAAATTATAGTTACACAGTTTGAACCAGTTTCAGAGTCTCATATATATATATACATATATATACATATATATACATATATATATGTGTATATATATATATATATATTTGACAAATAAGTTGGGTTTTGTTTTTGTTTATTTGTTCGTTTGTTTTTAAGAATTTCAACTAGGGATGTTGCACTGAAGGTAACATTTTGAATGATGACCCCTATCAGGCTGGTTTCATCTATAACCGACAGTAACTGGTCTTGGATACTGACAGCTAAACGCTAATGACCACACACCGACATCCAGGTAACACAAGCATAATCGGACGTGCTCACCAAGGGGTCCCCTTCTGTGTCTGTCTGGGGAACGCGCTTTGACGCTGTGGCTTCCTTCGCGGATGTACAGCCCTCATACCCCACATCTTCCGGCCGCACCTGCAGCAGGGCCGGGCCCTCCTGAGGCAGGGATACAGGATTCCACGGGTACGTCTCAAGGACCCACTTGGACGGATCTGCCCATGGTGCCCGTTTCCCGTACATCTGAAAGTTTACCACATACAAATATCATCGCTGTTAGGTGGGGGCAAAAAGCGTGACTGCTAACCAGGTAAGTTATTTTCACATTCAGTCCCTGTGGGTCTTTCCAGGCGGATTGGCCAGATTTTAAACATATTTGCATCTACATAGCTCGCTTAAAACCTCAAAATTCTACAGCCTAGAAGGGAGCGCCTAAGGTGGGAGAAAGCATGGAGGTGGTTTATTATAAGGAAATAGAGACATCCTTGTACATGTTTGCTTTTACTAGTAACTTGACAAACCCAGGGCAAAGAAACAGACAAGAAGTCCTCAAGGCTGATTAAAAAAAAAAAACAAAATGAAAAAAACAAAATCTGTTTTTACAATACTGGGAGCTCTCTAACAAAACGTACTTTGGAAAGACAAAGAATGAGAGCAGCTTTTTGTCCATTCGCTGTACTCCCGATAACCATTTCCCTCCAGTAGCCTCGCCCCCTCAAAATTCCATCGCTTCCCTTTGGAAGACTTCTGATACATTTATGAATAAGAATAACAGGAAGGGGCTGGAGAGATGGCTCAGCGGTTAAAAGCACGGGCATTTCCAGAGGTCCTGAGTTCGATCCCCAGCAACCACATGGCGGCTCACAACCATCTGTAATGAGATCTGGCGCCCTCTTCTGACTTGCAGGCAGACATGCAAGCAGAACACTGTATACATGATAAATAAGTAAATCTTTGTTTTTTTTAAAAAAGGAAAAAATGGAAACACAAGTATGAATTCTGTCAGAATCTATGGGGAAACGACGAGCACAATAAGAAAGAGACACAAGAGACGGAGAAAGTCATGTCAGTAGAATACAGGGGAGAAAATGATCAGGGAGTTTCTATGTTAGAAGTAAAGCTGAAGAAAGAGGGCGCGGTGAGGAGATAGAGACTGGTGAGATTTTGTAAACAAGGGGTAAGACTGAGAGAACATGGACAAAAATCCACACTCAGGAGGAGGCAATAGTGTGCTTTCTTGTCCCTTGTGACCTGTGCCACCAAGGACCGTTCTGGTTACCAGGGGCTCTAGCTACATGACCTCAGAGGACAGCCTGCGGTTTGTCCAGTAATGATGGGTGCTTTTAGTGGTTCAGTGAGACAAAAGAAAAATACAGGTATTGTGAGTACAAGTCCACGGAATACTTTTCGGTTTCTCCAGAAATTATATTAAAATTTGAATCTGTGATAATATAAAAATTAACTAGGTCCCAATATTCCTTTTGGAGGCAGGGACAGAGGCAGATATTTGAAGATTACTTGTTTTGCATTGTGATTAAAAAAAAAACTAGCTCTCTTGTCAGGTGGTGGTAGTGCATGTCTTTAGTCCCAACACTCAGGAGGCAGAGGCAGGCGGATCTCTGTGAGTTCAAGGCCAGTCTGGTCTATAGAGCAAGATCCAGGACAGGCACCAAAACTACACAGAGAAACTCTGTTTCAAAACAAACAAACAAAAAAACAAAAACAAAACAAAACAAAAAAACCCTCTGTCTCAAAAAACCAAAAAAAAAAATCTGATTGTTTTGTCTCAGCTAAAAACTATTTAATATATGGTAAAAAAATTACACATATGGGTACAACTAATTAAAAGGAAAATGTACAATTTTTTGGGGGGGAGGGATTCAAGACAGGATTTCTCTGTGTGGCCCTGGCTGTCCTCAAATTTACTCTGTAGCCCAGACTGGCCTCGAACTCAGAGATCCACCTGCCTTGGCTTCCCAAGCACTGGGATTAAAGTCATGTGCCACCAATGCCTAGCAATGTACAATTCTTAAAAAGTTTGTATTTAGGGGTTTGAAGAATGGTTCAGTGGTGAAGAGCACTGGCTACTTTTCCAGAGGAACCATGTTTGATTCTTAGCAATGACATGACAACTTAGAATCTTCCTTTACTCTAGGTCTAAGGTAACTGACACCTTCTTCTGGCCTCCAAAGGCACAAGACATGTATGTGGTGCACATACTTACATCCAGGCAAAACATTCATCACATAAAATAAAAATAATAAGTAAATCTAAAAGAAGAAAAAAATTGCAAGTATAGAATTGACCGAAAAAGACTTGAGTGTGTATAAAGAACAGATGACAGCCATTTTAAAGAACCAGCTAGGACAGCAAGAGTATGGGAGACCAACAAAAAAAAAGTGAATATTGTAAGAGGAGAAATTTAAACACCCAGAAAGAGCTGATTTGATCACTGACATTTCGAGAACGGTGGAATCACCAGCAGAAAAACTCAGATTGCATGTGTCAGCAGCACCCTTTCCAACCAGAACACGTGTCCCTGAGCATCCCCCAGATGGTCCTCAGCAAAGCACCAGCCTTCATCCAAAAATGACTTTCCTTTTCCATTCCTCAAAATGGAAAGACCCAGAATTATGTCTTCACTTCTTCTTCTGAGATAAGGTCCTTTGACATGATTAGATCCAGTGATATGACTTATGACCTTTTCTGCCCTAGAGGGCACAGATGGAGTCCTCCAAGACTCCCGTTATCTAAATTCTTTCGGGTAGTAAAGGTTTCAACTTCAGCAAGAACTTTCCACCTATTGAAAGTGTACTCTTCTCATCTATTTCATGTGCTGGCTCCCAGCTTGATCCACTATACCTATGAGGTAACAATGCTTTTCACACTAACCTAGCACAAATTCTCAGGAGCCAAAGGAAGAAACTTGAGGTATATAACTCTTGTTTGAGAGATTATGATTACTTAAACGATTATGAATCTCACCCAAATGGAAGCTTTACACAATTATAATGGTCAAGGAAGAGTTTAACAAATATTATTTACTATAATATAAAAAAACCCCATGTATCTCTAAAAATAGACTTCTAAGGAAGTTAAGCAGTTTATAGATCACCACTTTGGGGCTCATAAGGCTTCTGTTACTTTTTATTTGTTAGCAAGCACATATGAAATATCAGTCTACATATAAAGATTAGGATAATAGTTTACTAATATAGAAACAGTATCTTGAGGAAAAATAAATTCACCTAAATGTTAATTTTAAAACAAACTTCTCTAATATAAATGAGTTTTCATAAACGATAATATGATTTTTTTTGAGTAAATGAAATTTGAGAGACCAGCTTACATTGTAGGCAGCACCATGGTTTTTGAAAATTCATGAAATGCAAAATGTATGAACTAAAGCTGCTGTGGGATAATCCTTTTCTACACTATGAATATGTATTACTCTCATTTGCTAATAAACAGCTGATTGGTCGATAGCTGAGCAGGAAGAGATTGAGCTGGAGAACCAGACTAGGAGAATTCTGGGAAGAGGAAGGGCAGAGTCAGAGAGTCACCTACAAACGCAGAGAAGCCAAGACAAGAATGCCATACTGAGAAAAGGTACCAAGCTAAACATAGATATGAATTATGGGTTAATTTAAGTGTAAGGGCTAGTTAGTAATAAGCCTGAGCTATTGGCTGAGCATTTATAATTAATATAAGCCTCTGTGTGGTAATTTGGGAAGCAGCTGACAGGTATATGGGAACATGTGGTCGGGACAGGAAACACCTGATTACATAAAGCTATGTCTTTTTCCTTGGATCCACTTACTAGTCTATGTCCTAAGATGTATAACTGTGTAATTAAATATCTGTATAGTAAGAACACTTTCAACACCCATGACTACAATCTTAGCCTTCAGTACATAGTGTTGGGTGAGCTCCTTTTGTGAAGACATACACAACAGCCTTGTGATAACAGACATACTATTGAACATTTGTTTCTCTTTACTTACTTTAGTTTTCTGCACAAATAGCCAAATAAATGAATGTTTTTGTTTTTATAAGAATGAGGGTCTGGCTTCCTTTTCGCTTCATTTTTTTTTTCTAAACAGTAATACAAGTCAAATACTCTACCTGAAGGCCTTCCCTCACTGCCTCGAGAACGTAAGGTACCAAGGAATAATTCCAGAGGTCCATGAACCACACCCTAGAACCTTCTACATCCATGGGGCAAGGAAGGAAAAGCCGTGGACCTGAGAAGACACAAACGGTAAAATGTTTCAGAAACATCATATTTACCAATCCAAACACATGTTTAGAGATGTTTTGGAGAAATATAACACACATTCCTAGAAAATTCTAGTTTGGTCGGCCCAATCGTTATGAAAGCATGTTCATGGAAGGTTGAGTCTCCAGGCCTCGTTTTTCCTAACAATGAAACATTAGCAGAAGGCAAAACGCAGAGTGAAAAGAAATAGTGAAGTTTATGATCCAGTCTTGTCTTATAAACAATGTAAAGTTCAGTTCCAAGGAGATGAATTGTCAATTACAAAATGCTATCATTTGCAGAATTTGGAATCAGTCTAGACACTCTGAGCTGAAGATAGAAATAATGCCTGCAGCTGAGGATTTCTGATGATTGACAGCAGTGGGAAATACACTTCTGTCCATGAAACTTAAGAAGGAATGGAAAAACAAATACCATTGTGCCCCAGAAAGAGGGTAACTTGGTTTTATCTTTTGAAAAAAAATGTGAAACACAAAACTTATTTATAAGAAGTCCATTATTTTTAAATAAAGTCTTCTTTCACAGCCACATCTGAGTGAGCTAATAGATAAAACATGTGAGTTATTCTTACTAGCATAAAAAATTACTCTGAGTACTTTTTCTTTGGACTGGTATTCTGATTTTTGGATACTTTCCTATTTCAAACTTAATTTTACTCTCCATAATTGTCAGATACAATGAAATAATTGTAGATATAACACTTAGAGAAAGACAGTTTTAGAAAGGAAAAGAATCCCTTAATCTTTGGGAGCTTTGAAAAGCCTAGCTTTCCTTGTTATTTAACCATCCAATCTGGCCACCTTTACACAGGGCTTTCAGCACCTGGAAAATGGAATATTTTAACTTTGGAACTCACCAATAGTGACATCAGAAGAACTATGTGTTTCCAAAAAACTGTTGAGATGATGCCATGTCTTTGGAATCCAATCTATGATTTTTACTAGGTCATTATTGCGTATATTCCTTTCAATTTCCATCTCTATCAGTTTCCTTCGAAGATACCTGCCTAAGAAGCCTTTCACTGGTTCTGTGTGGTTTGAACACAACACCCACCTACAAAAAAGAAAAGAAAAAATCAGATGCCCTTTTGTAAAACTTAAAATTTATTTCCATAGTAATTTTTATTGAAATATAAAGCACTAATGTCCCCATATTAATTAATGGCCCTCAGTTAGATGCCACAAGCGTTTTGAAAATCTATTATCATTAGAGTTATAATACGGTGAATTTTACTTCCTAGCAGGATTGTCAACAACCAAATGGAAAACCAGCCATCCTTCTGATCAGAAAGATACAATAACATGTGCACACAGAGCACAGCTAGGCAGGCAGGGGTGCATGCGTACATGCGCGTGCGCGCACACACACACACACACACACACACACACACACACACACACACACTCCTTCAAGTCCTTACCTGAAATTGTGATGTAGCTCTAAATTTGGTGACGAAGAGACTCCCTGATACACAGTGTGCCAATAATATAAGGACTAGGAAAAAATAAGAGAATGAGGTCTGTGCTAGAGGGAAAGCGATTAAAAGAAAAACAATTAAGAAAACCAAACACTATTCTATTTTAACAGTAGGCTTTAAGAGGGAAATTTCATAATGTTCAATTGGAAAGTGACAAAAATAATAGGAATGTAATTTCTATTGGGGATTCTAACCTGAGCTCTGGCACTCTGGATAACACTTTTTCCTCTCCAATCTGAACCTTAGTTTATAACAAAAGGAGACCTACAGAACTTTTTTCTTTTCTTTTCTTTTCTTTTTTCTTTTTTTTTTTTTTTAACAATGTTTCACTATGTATCCCTGGCTAGCCTTGAACTCACAGATATGCCTGCCTCTGCCTCTCAAACACTGGAATTAAAGGCACATGCCACCACATCCAGGTTAGGCTAATATCTTAGAGTTCTTATGCTTATACCAAAACCTTGTTAGTTTTCAGTTATTTAAAGATTCTTTTTAAATTAGATTTATTTTATGTGTATGAGTGTTTTTCTCTCATGTAAGTCGGTGTGCCACATGTGTCTGATGTCCATGGAGGTCAGAAGAGGGTGCCAAGTCTGCAGTGATGGACCACTGTGAACCTTTTTGTGGGTGTTGGGCATCTTCCAGGTCTTCTGTAAGAACAAGTGTTCCTAGCCATCTCTCCAGCCTCCTTAAAGCTTCTTAGTCACACAGTAAGATTTGATCCCCACTTTAACCTTTATGTTATGCTGATCCATTTGTAGGATTTTATCACTAGCAAAGATTGATTTTTTTTTTAGAATACCAATTATTTAGAATACCAATACTACTAAGGTTAATGCCATTTATATTGTTGTGTTCCCTAAGTCTTTCTCTAGAGACAATGCTCCAATGAACATGTAGGTTTTCATATTATTAATATTATTACTGATGCCTTGATTTACTCTGTCCCTCCACTTTAGATAATAAAGCATTGCATTATTGGAGGGAGCTGTATCTGAATGAATTAAATTCACCTCTCAAGAAAAGTTGAACTGATAGTAGGGAGTGAATAGAGAGCTCAGAAATATCCTTCGGGTTATCACAGTCCCTATTCAAAGAATCCGACCATCCCACCATCCACACTGGCATCCTAGACTTCCGACATGTCTATGCCAACTAACATTATCAAAGAAGATATAATGCTTCCATCAAAGTTCCCAAAGATCGGGTGCAGTGGTGTGGGGAGACATAGGCAGGGGGATTACTGGGAAGCTGAGGCAAACTTGGTTAACATAAGGAGACCCTGCCTCAAAACAAAAACAAGCAACACAACAAAACAAAACAAAAAAAGCAAAAAAAAAAAAAAACCTTCCCAGGACATAGCTGTGGATAAACAGGTATTCTAAAGCACACATACAGATTCTATGGAAATTTGGGATACTATTAAAAGTTCTTGCACTAATAGTATCCACTACAAGTCTTAAAACACGAAAAGGTACAAAGAAGTAAATGGTATCCCCATTTCTAAACGTGACTGTTCCAGTTATTTTGAAGAGCTTACCATTTGTTGTATTTACAGTTGAGGAAACCATTGAAGATATCACTCAGAGAGCCCACATGGTGAAGATTATCTAGAATTATGACCACAGGGAGCTCCACACCATTATTGTCAGCACTGCACTGCTCAGCCAGGTTGGCAAGATACTGTTGCAATTCCTTAAAGAGACAGAACAAACGCATCAGAGACGAGTCTCTACCACATGCAAGCAATGCACATTTTTAGGAACAGCATACTGTGTCCTTCACTCAGGTTCTTTTCATTATTGTCATGCACAAAGCCCATTAAAATGGAGAGGCTCCTGTTTTTAAAGGAAGGGGGGAGTGGGGAGGAGAGCAGGAAGAGTATTTCCATAGGCTATCAAGAACTGGAAGCTTAGCTGTATTTCAGGGGTTCCTCCTCAGAAGGAAAGCCAGATGAGTTCTAGACAGGAACTCTCATGGTAAACTATACATATCAGGTGTCGTTTTGTTTTTAATATTCCAATAAAGTAGATTTTTGCCAAAGCTATTTAAGTTATAGACTAAAGCCAAAATGGCACCTTTTAGGTTCTGTAGTAGAATATTATTTTAAGGTGTGTTACTTTTGTTTATGTTACATTTGTTTAACTCTGTGATGCTGTATTACTGTGCTTGTCTAAAATACCTGATTGTAGCTGGAAGATTTCCTGTGTCCTGCCAGGTCCACAGCTGCTCAGACCCAAGGAAACACACAGAGGCTTACATTAATTAAAACTGCTCAGCCATTAGCTCAAGCTTACCACTGACTAGCTCTTACACTTAAACTCAGCCCATTTCTGTTCATCTATATGTTGGCACGTTTTTCGTGGCTTTACCTGTGTGCTATTACATACTGCTCCCTGGATGGGCAGGCTGGCATCTTCTCACTCAGCCTCCCTCTTCCCAGAATTCTCCTTGTCTGCTTATCCCACCTATACTTCCTGCCTGGCTACCAGCCAATCAGTGTTTTATTAAACCAGTATACAAAAGCACTATTCCACAGCACATGATGGTCTAATAAAGAACTGAATGACCAATAGCAAGGCAGGAGAAAGGATAGGTGGGGCTGGCAGGCAGAAAGAATGTAGAGGAAGAGAAATCTGGGAGAAGGGAAGAGATCAAGGAGCCAGAGAAGGAGGAGGACTCCAGTGGCCAGCCACCCAGCTACACAGCAAGCCATGTTGTAAGAGTAAGATTTACAGAAGTAAGAGAAGGGGAAAAGCCCAAAGACAAAAGATAGATGGGATGATTTAAAGCTAATTAAAGCTGGAAAGAAACAAGCCAAGAATAAGCCTCCGTGTATGATTTATTTGGGAGCTGACTGGCAGGCCCCCCAAAAGAGCAAAACCAAACAACAACAAAGTTCCTTACACTTGCAACATTTTGATTCGAACTATTTAGATGAGTTGTATGTAAAAGCATATCCCTAGTCCTCAACAAACAAACAAAAAAGTAGATAATTATTTATTTATCATTTGCAGGTGACTGGTGCAATTTTAAACAGAGAACGCATGTCTCATATTTCATGGGATCATTTAACACCAGCACTTAGCATTTCTTGGGCTTCCTAGTTATTTTCCATGCATTATTCTTGTCTAATAACTTTGAACCTAAATAGGATAACCAGTTTTCTGATTGACAGTTCTCACAGATGGGTAGGTCAGGAGCAAAATTAGGTTCCTTAGAATTATCCTAATCAGTAAGAACATTTCCATAATATTTGCATATTCATAATGTCATTTTCAATTTGTAAATCTTGCTCAGGGTTAAAACAATTCCATGATCCCAATTTCTGGCAGTCAGGTAAACACATGCCCCCCACACACGAGATGCTTCCTCACTCTATCTATGAAGTTAACTTAGAGAACTGACAGCAGAATGGATATGCTGGGCACAGCAGCGGCATTGAGTAATATTTGTTCAAGTTTTCTGTTGGCTCATAGGGAGGTGGTCTTTGAGATGACTCTTGGATAATAAGTAAAATTCCAGCTGGTAAGCTTGAAGTTATCCATTGCTTCAACACACCTTTATCAAGAATTTACTATGTGCCAGGTACACTGGTACTGAGAACTCAAGGACCCAGTGTAACACAAATCTTAAAAGGTCTTATTAAAAAAACAAACCCTGAGCCAGATGTTGGGGTGAACGCTGAAAGATCAGAAAAGCAGAACAAACCACAGCTTCCTCACCTCGCCAGCTCCTCTGAGCCGATCCTGTTTCCATGAATCCTCAGACTGAAAGCCTCTGAGTCCTTACCCCTGGAGGGTCTCAGCTGAACTGCTGCTAAAAGCCTAAAAGCTTGAAAGCCTCTAGTTCCTGGTCCTCACATCTTAAATGCCTTTCTGCTTTCTGACATTATTTCCTGAGATAAAAGGTGTGTGCCTTTCTTAAGCAAAGACATGAGATCTCTAGTGCTGGGATTAAAGGCATGTGTCACTATGCCTGGCTGTTTCCAGTGTGGCCTTGAACTCACAGAGATCCAGACAGATCTCTGCCTCCCGAATACTAGGATTAAAGGCATGTGCCTCTATGTTTAATATAGTGGCTGTTCCATTCTGTGACCCCCAGATAAGTTTTATTGGGGTACACAATATATTGGGGGGACACAATATATCACCACAACCAAGTTTCTTTGTTCCAAGAACATCCAGCAGATTAGCAGACAACCTGAGCAATAAGAACATCACAACACCATACGGAAAGTGACATGCATAAAACACCACACCGAGAGTTAAAAGAAGCCTCTCCTAGGTTTAAACAACAGAATATAATGAGAAAAAAATGTTTAAAATATTAAGACCAAAAACCTCACAAAAGTCAGGAAGTACAACTGCAAGATATATTTTAGAAAATAATAAGGATGCTTCTGTTGCAGTGGGACCCAGTCACGTCGTGGTATGTGAAAAGGAATGGAAAGAAAAAGAGAGACTGGATTCATGAAGAGGGAATTGGAATGTATCACATAGAAAATGTGGACCTATGGACCATTGATACCTTTGTTTGCTTGTCAGTAGGAGGGAATAATTGATTTATCAAAAGAAGTATACAATGACTAATAAAAATAAAAGCATTCCAGAAGTTTATTATGTGCAAAGAAGTTAGGCAATACATATAGCTATAATTAAGATAAAATTGCAGTATTTTCATCTACTTTGTTTTACAACATGTAAAGATTACTCACAGCCTCTGGAAAAGACTCACAAGTAGCGGAAGTACTTCCCACTGTTTTTTTCCTTATGGTTAGGGAATATTTTGATGTTTAAAAATGAGAGAGGAGCCTCCCATGTAAAAAGACAGGAACAGGCAAAGTCAGAAATATGAAAACATAATGCCCAAAAGACAGGTGGAAAGAAGGAGCTTTGTGAGAGAAAAACACATCCAAATCGGTAAAAAGGAAGTTTACAATCTGAAATGGTAGGGGAAGATCATGAAACACCCCCTGGTGACCACACAGACATATGTAAAATTCATGGGATGAGAGTAAGGTAGAATTAGGATTTTGCAGTGCAGAAAGTACACTGCATAAGGAGAAAAGGGATGAGCCAAGAGAACACAGAGACAGTTGAAGCCAAAGGACACTATCATTCTGAACAGGAAAAGTGTGACATTCTGGATTGAGTACAGAAAGCAACAGAAAACACTGGAGGGGTATAATTGAGCTAGATTTTAATTATGAAGAGAGATCCTATTTTCCATGATGTGAATGGATCGAGCCGACAAGAGTGAAGAGGAATTCTAGGGGAAAAATTGTAGGAGTCTGAGGAAGCAGGAAGGCGGTTGGGGTAGAGGTTAATGGAAGAGGATGGGCCTCTGATGCAGGGCCACCTTCGCCATTTCTAAATAGAATTTGATCAGATGAACTAGAACACAGCTGTAAGTTAAAAGAAAACTTTGAAATTGGTGAGGATGGGCGTGGCTAATGATGTTCAATTCATGTCTACTGTACAGGTCAGCACACATGGAAGCCACTAGAATCACTCAGTGGGAAGCAGGAGAGAGAAGGAGGAGAGAACATTAGGAACATTTTCATTTGTGAAGGTAGAAACAAGCAGTAAAAAGACCAAGAAAGATCTTACCCGGAAAGTAGGAAGGAAAGGAGAAATTAGAATTATGAAAGCAAGAATTTTTAGAAAGGAAATCCTTTTAATGTCAACATATTATATACAAGGAATCAAGAGAAGAATTAATGGGTATGTAGTAGGTTCTTGAGAATATGATAAAAGCCATGGGACACTGGAAAGCTCTTTGGGATCCTCAGGCCAGCTTATGAGGTAAAAAATGTAGGTTGAGAGGGTAATATACTTGCATTAAGCATTCACCATCCTTACCAAGTTAGGTAAGAGAGAGCAGTGCCAGATGCCAGATGGGCATAGCCATGAGATGAATTCACATCTAGACTTTGAGACCATGGAAAACACCACTGTTACAGGGAGATCACAGCCTTGCTTTCTTGGATTTTGACTCCAGACACATTATAGATGAATCTGCCCGGGCCAGTTTTCTGATCTTTTCCTACCTACCATTCCAAGTGGCTTCAGCTGGCCACATACTCTTTACTAAATCCATTTCCATCCTTCTGGGTCTGTTCTATCAAATGTCACAAAGTGTAATTGTTTGTGTGCTCTGCTCTCAATCACAATATTCCAGCTGGCAGCTTGAGAGAGGGCTTAAAGTGTGGGAAGAAGAGGAACAGAATGTAAAATGAAGAAGTACCAAAAATGCGAGGAGACACTTTTCTTTTTCTCTTTGATGGCTTATTGTTTGATTTTTTTTTTTTTTGAGTAAGTGCTTTCTGGCCATGTCTTTTCAGTGCTTTCTAATGACACAGCATAAAACAAAGCAGCAATTACAAGGCTCTATTTTTTTTTGCAGCAAAAGACTTATTATTTCATGCCTCATTAGCATTTTATTTTAGAAAATCTATATTTCTCATTGCTACCCCTACACAAACTTAACTTGTCATTCCCTCTTCATTTATATCATCCTCCCACTCACACCCTCTCTCCCCTCCAAAATCCAAAAAACTGTGGATTCTCTGTCAACTTGAAAATAATAAGCCATATTCTCTGGCACTAATTCTGCATCCAGCCTAACTGACAGCTCATTCATACAGAACAAACTAAGGGAGAAAAAAAAATCAACATCTTTCATTTGTCTTTTGTGTTTTCTTGATTAATACTATATTATGTGTCCAAGAGTTTCTTCCTATCACCATGTTTTATTTAAATACTCCTGAGAATCTCACCCCTGACCACCTAGCAGCAACAAAATCTGAATTGATCTAATAGCAATGTCTTTGCTCATCAGAAAAGCAAAGCAAAAAAAGAAAAAAAAAAACTATTTAAATATGTAATTAGAGCTGGGCAGTGGTGGTGCACACCTTTAATGCCAGCACTTGGGAGGCAGAACCAGGCGGATCTCTGTGAGTTCGAGGCCAGCCTGGTCTACAGAGCAATACCCAGGACAGGCATCAAAACTACACAGAGAAACCTTGTCTCAAAAAACGGCAAATTTAATGACCATTATTTAGAGTTTCTCCTAGTACTAAAATTTAAAAAAATAAATGAAACCAAAAAAAGAACATGTATAAATAAATGGATTTTCCAAAGAGAATATTTTGTTAGAGGAATTGATCCACTATACTTGACATTGTAAGACTGCATCCTGTTGCATTTTAGAATTAATACATTTAATTCCAGTCATCTACAAAATGATCCTCCACTTTATCCAAATGCTTCCGTCTCCTCTTCCAAATCCATTTTACTTATTTTCTAACCACTTTTTTTTGTTTTGTTTTGTTTTCAAAACAAAGAACTTGTGTGGAGTTCTGGCATGTCAACACTGAGGAAAAGCCAAAGAGAACATAGGGGATGCCCACGAGACCTC
The DNA here is from genome assembly GCA_902168325.1 of Peromyscus nudipes. Classification (NCBI taxonomy): domain Eukaryota; kingdom Metazoa; phylum Chordata; class Mammalia; order Rodentia; family Cricetidae; genus Peromyscus; species Peromyscus nudipes. Next base: position 58,185 of record CABHPH010159712.1, read on the forward strand.
AGCGTTCTTTTATCTTTTGGCTGGAAAGAAAAGTACCGTGTGCTAAGAGGCTTTCATGTGGTCATACAAAGAAACGGGAACACAGGAGGCATTAAATATGCAGGTGGGAACAAATGAACAACTGTCTCCCTCTAATGCAGCTTAAAGAGGAGTCAAGTTTTCCACCTTGGGCTTTCTGCCATTCTTCAGTCCCAGTGACAATGAATGGCACAACCACAAATTTGAAAAGTGCTCTACTCCAAAGAAATACTCAGAATTTAGAGACCACATGTATTTAAGCTTAAGATACCCCATTGTGCTTTATGTCTATTACTGTTGGAAAAGAATTTTGAACCAAGGTATATGTGTATTGGGGGGGGGGTAAGTGTGTATTTGTGCAAGAAATCTCCATTGTGGTGCTTGCAACTCTTGATAGTTTATCTCTGTATCTTTCTATATAGCCATCAACTGCAAACACAGAACAAAACAAACTCACACACATTTCCTTTGAGGTCTTCCCACAACCTTTCATTTTCCCTCATTCTACAGTTGAGGAAAAAAAAAAAAGCATGTGCCAAGGAATTCAGTAACGGTCCCCAATTCTCCCGCTACTTAATGAACCATCCCACTGAGATGGATCTGTTCATTTGGTTACACAGTTGGCTTATATGAAGACTCCAATAGGTTTGGGGGTAACATTACCTTCTATCTTGGGAGTAACATGACCTTTTATCTTGAAATCTCAGATTTGATGGATTTGGGGGATAACATTACCTTTTATTTTTGGGGTAACACTACCTTTTATCTTGAAATCTTAGATTTGATGGATTTTCTACATCTCAAGTCTTGGGTATTAAGTAGTTACTTGCTATTTGGCGGGCTTCGAGGAACTGACTGAATCAAGGGGCTGCATTAATCAATTAACATCCATTGACTAATATGCTGATGAGCTGATACTGAATGGGCTATTCAAAGGGAAAGTCTGGTGAAAGGGTGTAGTTCCCCAGGGCCATGTCTTTAAAAGGTATACAGTCTCCTCGCTTCCTTTCTAATGTGTGGCTGCCATGAGATGATCCTCTCCATCTCTCCAAGTTCTCTTGCATCCATGATGTTCTGCATTGCCAGGTCAAACCATAGGGCCAGCTGACCATGAACGGAGCTCTCAGAAACTGTGGGCCAGGATGAGTCCCCGCCCACCTCAGTTTATCTCAGGCATTTTATCATAGTGACAAGAAACCGACCAACACATCGAAAAGCTTGGTGGGTTTACACCATTCAATTAGGTGTAATTGAAAACTGTGGCATGATTCTCTCTCATTGGGACTTCATCAAGGTATTCCTGACTGTTGCACTTTCCCAAGAGCACCTCAGGTAGCAGCCACTGAGATTTTAACAGTGTGGGAGCCCACAGAGGTTTCCTAGTGAGGTCTGGGCTTGCTTTACCCAGCAGGGCTGCATAAGGGGATGGATTACCAGGTTACCAGGTGTTTGGAAGAGTCTGCTCTTGGCTGTGCTAGGGGGAGTTCTTTTGCTCCACCCTTGACATTCTTCTAAAAAGCCTTTTAGAAAAGACAGAAAAGGCCAGTGGATAAGGATCCAGGCCCTCCCAAGGCTATCCTGTGTTTCTATCTGTGTCTCTCGCCCCTCTATATTTCTATCTAAATATTTCTCACTTCTCCCTCCTCAAGAGTACTCGGGGGGGGGGGGGAGTGGGAGTGGGTTTTCCACAAAACAGAACTGGTAAAACTAGTGTACTGTTCGGAACATGGTAACCATCATCTTCTTCCTATTTTAGCACTCTTTATTTTACTAAGTATAGAAGTGCCAGTGAGGTGTTACAGCCTCATGTGCCAAGGTAATAACAGACGGGTTGGGTTATGGTGGCATATTAGAAAGGTGAACCACTGCAACATTCCTCACTTTCCCAAACTTCTCATGCGGAATTTTTCAAGAGACACGATGTAAGCAAATTGCTGCTTTCCCAGAATTTCTGCGATTATTACTGTTGTCTCCAAATCAATCCCTATTCCTGCAATATCCCAGTTAATTTCTGTTCAGTTCTGATGCTTAAGCCAAATATTGTCTTTTTATACAGCCTGGCTCAGCCTGTGGAGTCATTTAACCTTCTTGTTTCCATAGCATCATAAACCATTGCCTTTCTCGTCTAACACTTTGTCAATGCATATCTTAAGGGACATCAGCAACAAAGGCTCTACCATTTTATTCCATATAATCCCAGTGACTTTCCACAGATGTGGTAAGTGACTGTTAGTAAAAATAGTAGTTTTGTGAGCATTAATTAAAGCAAAGTTTGTTCATCCACTAGATTATAATATTAGTGAATGACATAGTAGGATTTTTTTTTCATGTGTAACATGTGAGCTGCCTGCAATTTTAAACCTTGATTGCTGAAGACACTTCTGGAAAATAATAGTAGTTTTCTTAGTATTCTGTGACTTACCTTACTTGACTTGTGGTCCACATTAAAGGTAGCAATTGCATCCTCTGTTTTTTCCCTCCCAGATTTGGCTATTACATATTCAGCAAGTTTGTTTGCTAAATAGGTCTTTCCAGTACCACTCGGTCCTGAGAGTATAATTCTGTGGTGCTCCATCAGCAAGTTAAAGTACCTTTGGGTAATTGGTTTAGGGATCAGTGTATCAAAAACAAAACTGTCCAGACTATTTTCTTCTACCCCTGAAGGAAGAAAACAAAGGGAATAATAAGCATTATTATTTTCTTTGTAGAATTAGAAATATATTAATAAGCCAAAATAAAGCCTTGTTATTCATAAGAATGTAGTTCTTGCAAAATAATTTTCTAACTGTTTCTAACTTGCAAGCATTGGTTGCCATTCAAACAATGATAAGAAGGTACAGCAAACATCTAAGCTGCTTAGGCTCCTTCCACTGGCAGCTGCAGGTTTTCCATTATTTCTTGAAGAAAGGAAAATATAAATTTAAATTTACTAAAATAAACAAATGTGCTAATTTCTCTTAGAGATGTATTATGGTGTTAGAGAAGAAAGGGAGATGTGTAAGATTTATAGAAGCAAGACGGGGAAATGGCCAGGCATAGTAAAAGACAATATGAGTTCAAGGCCAGGCGAGACTGCACAGTGAGACCCTATCTCAAAAAGTCAAAACTGAAAGGACAATACTTAGTGTTTTCCTCCACCCCATCCTTATTACCTTCTGTCACTCATAAAGCACCACAGCTGTACAGCCATGTAAGCTTTTGAAAAAATACAAATTACAGTGTTTGGTAAAGGATTAAGAAGAGAGCAACATTATTTCCTTTTACTAACCCAGTTACTTTAATCATAAAACCAAATATTGACGAATCCCGCTATTAACCCACAGTTTATGTAGATACCTCCTCATTCTCAAACACACTCAAACAAAGAGCTAGGGAGACAAGCCTGTGTTAGATGTTCCACTAGCTATAACCAGTCATGACAGCCGAAGACCAGGAATCAGCATGCCTCATCCCTGGCTCTTGACTTTCATTCTCTACCCACTGTGGATGTTTATTGAACACACATATTTCTAGCTCCAAAATATGGTGATGAATATATTAGTCCAGGAAACACAATAACTTCCATTGAAAGCTCTTCTCATAAAGACAAGATAGAAAAATATCTAGAAGCTGACATCATTCTTGTTACCCTTCTTCTACAAGTCTTGGTGACTCTTCAGAACTCTAGTTATAGACAAACCAATGTCCATTTCATACTAAAATTATACCAGAGGTTAATACAATTTATAATTGTTTGCAAACTTTAACAAACAGCAAGTACAAAAGAAAAAAAAAGGAGGGGTCTGGGTAAAAGTTGTGCTTTTCTTTTTACCTTTCAGGTTCACAGTGATAATATTATTATCTCCAACCAGGTATCCACAAGGTAGCAGTTCAGGCACTTCTAGGTTATGGGATCTAATTAAATCTCCTATACAGTAGCTAGCAATACAGTCAGAGCTCAGACCAAGACTAGAGGATGTATCAATCCGGAACACATATTCCTAAAGTGGTCCACACACAAAAAAATATATGTATAAGTTAAAACAGACCTTCAACTCATCTGTAACAAATACAAATTCATGCTGATATAAAGCTGCTTATCAAAAATTTTGAATCATAATTTTGTCTATGGATAGACCACCTTTAATGCACCCAAGTTCCTCTGATCTCAGAAGCTAATCAGGGTTGGGTATGATGAGTACTTAGTACCACGGGGATACCCAGTGCTGTAGGCTTTTTGAGTGAAGAGATGGCTCAGTGGTTAGGAACAGTTGCTGCACCCAGATGGCAGCTGAGAACCATCTGTAATTCCAGGCCCAAAGGACCTGATGTCATTTTTTGGCCACAGACATCAGGCATGCCTATGGTGCACAAACTTACATGCAGAATACTTAGACATATAAAACAAATACCTTTTAAAAAAATCAAAGAAAATTTGGACTGACTATAAAAGAACAGTATATTATATATTAAACAGTACAAGGAGAGAAATCTTTCCCCCACTGAGATGGGGAGGGGATCAGATGCATCTAAGCTATGAAAGTTAAGTAAAACATCAAAAATGTGAAAATATGGAAATTGACGTCAGGCTATCTTCAAAAGCTTACCTTGAAGAGACGCCTAATGACACCATCTAAGACATCCCATTTAGTTTTTCCACTAACACCAATGGATCCTATCAAATATGCCTGAGACTTCTGGTCCTTAATGAGAACAAAAAGAAGAGAAGGCCCAATAGTTTTTGTTTTTTTGAAATTTATCACTATACTTCTAATTAAAATACATTAATGTAGTTGCTGCTTAAGACTGCATGTGGTAGGTTATATAAAATAAAACATACCCCAGTGAATTAGTCAACCAAGCAAATAAAGTAGTAGCTAGAACAACAATAATAAAATGGAGCCTGAATGGCACAGTAGGCAAAGGGAAACCGGTGCCTAAGCTGTTCAGAAGGAAGGCAGGGTGAAGGTTATCACAGAGAATTGCTTTCCATACTGACGCACTTGGCACACCCCTCCTTTTAGAGGCTGTGGGGAAGGAAGACATAGAAGACAGAATGGATCTCGTCAAACAAATATAGAACTTCATCTTACTAATTTATGGTTTTTATCTTTGATAAAACACAGTTGTTTAAATTCAAATGTAATACCTAATGCCTCCTTAACAACAAAGTTATCCACACTACTATGATATTTATCTATTTGAAAACAGGTGTGATTTTGAAGTTACCAGAAAATTTCTAAGAACCTAGAAGAGAAACCTACAGAACTTCGGAGAATACTTTAATAGTAGAAATGGTGGTCTCACATCTATATTATTTATAGGGTGGATTATTGATTTTTTTCTAGGAATATGAGAAATACAAAGATTCTGTCAGCTGTAGTTAAGTTGGAATATTTTTGGGGGGTTAGGTGGAAATAATTATATGAAATAATAATTGTGATGCCAGTAAGTAGAATTAGTTAATAATTACAAACCTGATTTCCATAGTCTAGTGACCATTAAAGTATAGTAAAATAATCATTGAGCCAAGCCTTTAGAATGCATTAATTCTATAACACATAGTAGCTACCTATTAAGAATGCATCTACCTATTCAGAAATCATCTATCAAGAAATGTCAATCACTCTGCTGACTCTAATCCTTGGTTTCTTTATCTGTAATAATTAACACTGTCAGTGTAAATAATCATCACCATTTTTACTGAGATATAATCTAAATGGGAAGTCAAATTTTTCTTTTTTTAGAAAAAGTTCACAAATGCTTAGCTAAGTGGTTTTGATACTTCCTTTAGTACTGTTAGGGGTGAAATATTTATATGCCCAAACTCATTTGTTGAACACCTGATCTCCAGGGTAATAATAATTGAGCAATGAGGCCTCTGGGAGGCATTTAGGGTCAACGCAGACCATGACTGTGAGGACATCAGGGTAAGAGTAATTAGTCTTTAGTACAGCCTCTCTCTTCCTTTCAGAGATGCCAGGGAAAGGCACTATGAGAACCAGTCAAGAAGTTGACTATCTACAAACCAGAGTGCCCACACCATCATCCAAACTGGCTAGAAGCTGCATCTTGGATTTGTCTGCCTCTGGAACTGGTAGGAAATACTTTTTTTTTTTTTTAAAGCAATCTCTACCATGTCACGTTATTGTGGCAGTCCTTATATACCTTGACAACTCTCATGGACTGTACTGGAAAAAGATGTTGAACACTTTGTTATTTAGAGTTATTATTCTGGGTGGGAAAACTGTTTTTCTAGTATGTTTATAATAGAGCAAATCTGGGTGCTTATACAATGCTTTAGAACAGCTCCTTTTAGATTAGACGTAGCTTAGGTTTCCCTCAGACCACGAGATGTGAATGGCCACTTGGGAAAAGGAGGCACAGGTCTGCAGGCCAGGCAGAAAGATTCTGATGTTGGAATACTGCCACCATTTTCATAAACAGCATTTCACTTTTAAAATTCAAGGACCCTAATTATTTTTCAACTTAGAAATATTTTATTATTTTTGATTAAAAAAAATACAAATATGCATTCTGGGCTACTAAGTAACGATTCCATTAAAAATCCCTTTGAGTTTTAGGACACAGAGTCAAGTAGCATTAATGTGAAGATGGTAGTTGAATACAGAAGGTACACAGTTGCCTGATCAAGTAGGGCTATGCTTAAAATGGACATGGAAAAGTAGCATTAATGGAACGTGAGACCGTCTCTCTGATGTCTATAGTCTTTATTATGTTACAGTCTCCTGTTTGGACATTGATCACATCAACAGCTTTAGTGACCTGTGCATGGCGATGTCCTTTCTTTACTGTCTCATCCTTTTATTATTTTCAGCTGGCACCAATGCAAAGAAGCAGGATAACTACAAGAACAAACCCTCGGACATACAACACGTCTAAATTTAGAAAGGTTCTAATTCTTGACTTACAAAGAATATAAGATTAGGGAAGTACCTTTGCTCGACCATAGCCCTTGCTTATGGAGACTATAATCTTCACACTGCGGCCATCCTTATGTCCAGTTGCATCACCAGTGTCATCTAGCAAAATATCTACAGAGTCCAAAAGAAACATAGTCACTCCAGAGTACCATTAACTCAGGGATGCTTCCTGTGACCTTCCCTCACTCCTATATTGTAAATACTGCCCAATGAAACCTATTTGCCATGTTAGCCTAAGTGGTTAGAAAATCCTCAGCTCTCGCCAGGCGGTGGTGGCACCCGCCTTTAATCCCAGCACTCGCGAGGCAGAGCCAGGTGGATCTCTGTGAGTTCGAGGCCAGCTTGGGCTACCAAGTGAGTCCCAGGAAAAGCGCAAAGCTACACAGAGGAACCCTGTCTCGAAAAACCAAAAAAAGAAAATCCTCAGCTCTCAAGAGGATGAACTTCATGGTGGGACTAAGATTTCAATTTAAGGATTTATTTCTGCTTGCAAAGATTTTTTCCTTAAGTGTTGGGCCACTGCCTTTGAATGAGGAGATAAATTGTATTTTATTACAGATAGGTCTAGACAATACTTAAGTAATATCCAGGTATCATTTTAATGGTAACAGAGAAGCAACCCAGTTTTTCATTTTATGAATGCAAAGGTGCTGAGAGGCCAGTGACTGTCAAGTGAAACATTTCCCACGCATTTGGTACATGATATAGTTGCAGCGGCACTTCCTTTATATCTATCACTATTAGGTATTGTTATTAAGAAGCATCTTCGTAAGCATGACATTGTACATATCTATAGAAGCATGTTACTCATTGTTCTTCTGGACCCTTTACATTAACAGCTTCAAAACTAAAAGTCTGTTTTTTAGCAATATTCTAATAGTTGCTAAAGCATAGTAAATCTTACTAGCATTTATAATATCAGTTTTAAAATGAGATTAAATATTAAAATTTAAAATATAGCAGATACATGTCCAATTTGAAGAACTGGTGTGAAAAACATCCCACATATATGTTTTCCTTCAGCCATGATGCTATTATTGAGTCATGCCTAATATGAAGACTGTTCTGTGGATAAAGATAATTTAGTTACATGCAAAAGAATGCATGTGTTTGACCCAGCTGCACTGATAATTTCATTCAGACAAACACTGTGATTATTAGCATCATCAAAACAATTTATTGTTTTGATGACTCCTGAAAATGGAAACTTTCTTTTTTTTTTTTTCTTTTCGAGATGTGGGTCTTACTCTCTGACAGGCTAGCCTGGAACTCAGGGCAATCCTTGTCTCCTGAGTGCTGGGAATACAAATGTGAGCTACCATACCTTCCTGGACTGGCTTCTATTACATCAATAATAATTAAATGTCTAATTTTGCGAAGGAAAAGGCAAAAATTACTTAAAGATCACATAATTAATAAAGAACTTCTAGAGTTATGGTATATAGAAATTTCATTATAACAACTATTAATATTATTGCAAGTGGGTTGAATGCAGGGCTTTGTGAATTCTTTTTATTTATTTTGTGTTTTTGAGACAGAGATTCTCTTTGTAGCCCTGGCTGTCCTGGGACTTGTACTGTAGACCAGGCTGGCCTTGAACTCACAAAGATCCATGTACCTCTGCTTCTGGAGTGCTGGGATTAAAGGCTTGCACCACCACCACCACCCAGAAGCTTTGTATATTCTTAGCAAGTGCCCTCCCATGGAGCTCAATCCCAGTGCTCTCCTTCACTGTAAAGTTTTAAGTTATCAAAGATGATCCTTACTAGAATTTACCTATTTCCCTAGAAGATACTATCATAGTCTTTTTCCTTTTTAGCTATTGTCTTCAAAAATAAAAGTTTATAGAATTATTTCTAGCCATTCTTTAGCATGAAAGGATAACTAAAAGTTCAAATAATCTATGGTATATTTAAGAATGAC
>CABHPH010159713.1:0-18935 GCA_902168325.1 Peromyscus nudipes
GTCCCCATGTTTCTTTCCATTTGCAAGAGCAGTAGTTTAGATGTGGATCTATTAAATTCCCAGATCTAGTTTTTCTTACATGAATCACAGTCTTCCTACATGAATTTACCTTCCTTTGTTTGGTCTTGGCCTCCAAATAGAAGAGTTAAGCTTTGGCTTTTACGTTTCACTAGGTTCTGAAGTTGGGTTTAAAAACAACAACCAGTGGCCAATGCTATTATTATTTTGAAGTGCCATAAAAACCTTTGACATTAGGATCTTCCACAGGTTTGGAAAGTGAAGCCCAGAGAGTTTTGAGTCGTCCAAGATCTCATGGTGAGCTGTAGGGGAGCAGAGACTAAGCCACACTCTCCCTTACTCCCATCCCCCGACCTAGGCTCCTTGGCTGCAGGCGCCCCCTGTTTCTGCAACAGATCCAGTTCTTCTGATTGCTGGGAACGCTTGTGAGCACTGTGCCACTCTTTGATGTAGGGGTTTTCAACATTGCTGTGTGACTTTGGAAAGGTCCGTACACATGAAAGAGTGTGAACCAGGGATGATACTCACATGCCCATTTCCAGAACACGGTTTCAAGAAGCCTCCTGGACACGGGTTGCAGTCAGGCCCGAAGAAGCCGCTACAGCATTTTGGTATCTGGAAACAATACATATGCCGCCCTTGGGGATCCCAAGGAGAGCACAGATTTCTCAAAAGAGAGGTGTTCTGATTTCCACTAGTGGGGTACAGTGCCAATCCTTCTTATGAGCTCCTTACCACCAACCTATTGAGTATCTCTCACGTGAACTTGAGAATGAGGCAGATGAAGGCTGATGCTCCTAGAGAATGTATGGGAGTAGGGAAGAGTTGACATGGAAGATGGAATAGAGAAATAACGGAGCTGGAGAATCATCCAGGGGTAGAGTGCTTGCCCAGCATTTGCAAGGCCCTGCGTTTGATTTCATGAACAAACGAACGAATGGGAAATAAAAGGACATTCCAGGGCATGGTAAGTGCTAGGAAGGCAAGTGTTGGAATGGAGTGGTGGCAGGTAGAGGTGGAGTCTGGAGGCCTGTTGGGTAGTGGCGGGAGGGATTAGGTAGAGGGACACTCGAAAGATGAGTCAGCCCCTGTGTATCTGGGTGGACCTTCTGAAGAGGGCACCAAATATGCATATTGTGAGGCAGAAATGAGGGTAGAATCCAGCTCAGAAGCTGAAATCGAGGGTGGCTCACACGTGGGTGTCAGGGGCACGGACTCTATGTTAAGAGGCAGGGGGACTCAAGGTATGATTCAGGGAGGTGGCGGCCCAACTACACTCCCAAGTCTACCTTTTGACTCCCATTCAGGAAAATATCCTAAATTCCCACAGGCCACTTGTGACCATGCAGACTTCAGAGCTCCATAGCACAGCTTGGAGCTTCACAAGCCTTGGTGTCCTGGATGGGACCCTGGCTGTGTCCCTCCTTACCTTCACGGTAGCGTTACAGTATTGGGCACAGCCGCTTTTCAGGTTCTGTGTTCTGCTTCTGTAGAAACATTTGTGTGTGAAGAGGGCCTAGAAGAAAGCCAGTGGGTAAAAGCACTGTTGTGTGCATTCCAGCGTGCCCTGGGCATCACACAACCTCTTCCTGTGCCAGCCACTCTACTCTATGGCACCACTGGTACCAGAGCGAGGGCCACACCAGCCACCCAAGTCCAAATCAGACTGCCATCTTCATGAGGCCTCTTTCTTTGTTAGTAGAATACAGGCCAAGCTTTGAACAACCTGTGGCACAAGGATCTTTACACCTCCTCTCACGTTATGACAGACATTTCTAATCAATCACTTAACACTCTGAATGATCCTGCATGTGGTCTGACTTCTCCCTCTGCTCTACAGCCAACCTTAAGCTCATGTGGACTTTTTGGAGCCAGTAAGTATCGATCTCTTCTATGTGGAAAAAATCCACCAACTGAAAAATATATCAATAGCCCGAGGCTCACTCTTAGACTCAGTGGTTGATTAAATACATCTTTCCATTCTTTAATCTTCGATGACCATTGCAGTTAGCTCTAACTCCCATTTATTGAAGACTTGTAATAGGCTAGACACAGTGCATATGGTTCATCTGTTTGCCAATTCATGTGAATGTTTTTTTCATGTTTTTTTTTTTAATATATATAGAAATTGAGGAACAGATAGGCTAAGCCACTTTCTCCGGCTAGTACTGCTAAAATATGGTTCAGAGACTTTTTTTTTTTCCTGAGACAAGATTTCTCTGCGTAGTTTTGGTGCCTGTCCTGGATCTCACTCTGTAGACCAGGCTGGCCTCGAACTCACAGAGATCTGCCTGGCTCTGCCTCCTGAGAGCTAGGATTAAAGGCTTGTGCCACCATCACCTGGCTATCTTTATTCTTTTAATTAAAACTTTTTTTATTCATGTGTATATGTGTCTGTGTGCGAGTACACATGGAGGCTAGAGAAGGATGTTGGATCCCCTGAGGCTGGAGGTAAAGCGGGTGTGAGCCACTTGATGTGGGTGCTGGAACTGAACTTATAACCTCTGGAATAGCAGTCAGTGCCCTTAACCACAGAGCCATTTCTCCAGTCCCTGTTTTTATTCTTACCGGCAAACAATAAACATGCTTATGGGATATAGTGTGGTATCAAATGTCTCAGCTAATTAATGTCATTATTGCCTCATTTACTTATTATTTCTTTGTGGGGAGAACATTCAAAGTCTAGTCTTAGCATTTTGAAGTACACAGGACATTAGGCACTATCATATAAAGTCAGGATACCGTGCCTAACCTGGGACCTATTTTTCTTGTCTCACCGAAAGTGTGTAACCTTTCCTGACTATTTCTTGTGTATTCCTCCAGAATTATGATTGGGAAGAGCAAATGCCAACACCGGGCTTTATTTAGGAGAGAGAAGTAGAGAGGAAGTTCTGAGAGAGGCCGTTTGCTCCTGGTTTTTATGAATTTAATTTGTACTAAACCTGTTGTCATCTACAGAGAAAGAAAATCAGAATAGAGAGGTTAAAGGACATAACCAGGGCCAGCTGGGAACCCAGCATGCATCTGTGGGGCCTCTTCCTCCCGCTTCGACTATGGACGCCGGGGTTAAAGAAGGAAGCGGACAGAAAAGAGGAGAGGACAGAATGGGCTTGCTCAGGCTGCTCAGGAAGCAGCCTTATCAAACTCACTGTGCGCTCGGAGTCAGCCGGACACTTGCTCCAACGTATCAGGGAACAGCCCACACAAGTGCCCTGAAAGAATGGCGGCAGTCAGCGCAGGCATCCCCAGGAGGGCCCCAGGGAGACAGCCTCCAGGAGTGCGGGCTTCCCTCCTGTGAAGGGCACTCCTTTGGACTCTCCCACTGTCCTCAGTTCCTCCCAGGGTGCAGGACTGAAGCGAGTGCTGGACGAGAGTTGGGGAAGTTGAGTATGACCCAAGCACCCCCCCCCTCTCTGGACAGAGCGGCCAGCAAACAGGCTGGAGCATTCTGATCTCTCTGATGGAGAAGGAGAAGCACCTGCCCCCGAGGGGACCCTTCAGTCATTCCAGGGACTTAAGAGTAGACAAGGGCTAATGCCACCATTCCCATTAGCTTAGCGGCAATAAAGCTGACCAATAAAACTCAGCCTTCTTGTTCTTGCCTTTGCCTCCACTGGTTCTTAATTTGGGAAGGAAGAGACAAGATGGATGATCTCGGATTGGTCCAGATCTGTTCCCTGACATCTCTGTATGGCTCGGTGACCATTTTCCAGCTGGTTTTGGTCAACTGGAGACACCAGCAGGTGTTTGTTGCAGGAAGAGAGCAAACCAAGGACCTCCTCCTTGTTGCCACACTGGTTGGCACACTGTCCCTACAGCTCTGGACCGGTTAGCACACTGCCCTGATAGCCCTCCATGTCTTCTTTTGCTTTTCCTGCTCTCACCTGTACCTCACTCCTAGCCCTGTGGTCATGGGTGGGATGGCTGCTGTGGTTGTTTATCCCTGCTTACTCAGCATCCACATGTTGGTGCTCTTTTGAACCATCTGGGATAGGTTTTGTTTCCTGCAGGGACTTGACTTTAAAAAGTGCTATTTATTAAGTATCTAAAGTCCAAACATAACATCTCCAAAGGCTGCCATGCTCTGAGTGTGTCCAAAAAGGAGATTTTTAGGAAGTTCCAACTATTTCTACTCTTTCTAGGCCTGAATACATATTTTCCAGAGGACTCATTTGGACTCTGAAGATAGATATCCAACCCAAACCGTCCTGAACTGAGCAGAGCAGGCAGGGCTGGCTTTAAACCCTGAGGAAATAGTGAATGTTACGTAGTGGAGGAAGGATTTATTCTTAGACAGCTACCGCAAGTTCTTCTCCCTGTCAAACCACAATTCTTTGGGCTGTAACTCCAGCCCACATCTCGAGTTTGTCCCTTAGATGAAGAACAAGCTTTTGAACAGCCAGAAGCAGAACATGGCCAGCAGGGTCCCTGTCCTACAAGCTTCGTTCTCTGAACCAACAGAGATGCCGGTGGTAGAGGGCTCTGAAGAACTCATTGAACGACTGAACCCTATTTATCTTCCTCATTTTTGCAGGTCCCGATTTTCCTAATAGTTTCACATCTGGGTTAGGAGGGATGCCACTCTCTCTGGCTTAAGCCAGGCAATGCACCCGTGGTGATTATTTCCAAAAAAGGAACCAAACAGGTTGCTGCCAGGGGCTGGCTAGGAGAGTAAATGTTTCTTAAGAGTAAACCTTTCTTAAGAAGGCCGATCAGAGTGGCATAATGTTCCCCAGACGGCATCTGGCTCTCAGAAGCTGTGCTCGATAGCCTAAACAAACCAGTCCCGGTGTCAGTCAAGAGCTCTGGGACCATTCTAAGCAGATTCTTGGCTATTCTTAGCCTCCAACAGGGGAGGACAGGAAGGGGGTATCCTGGCACAGCCTAGAATCCCAGCACTTGACAGCTGACTTAGGAAGTTTGTGGGTTCAGGGCCAGACTGGGCTCCATATTGAGACCCTGTTTCAAAAAGAAGAGGAGAAGAGAAGGAAGAGGAGGAGGAGGAGGAGGAGAAAGATTAAAAAGTAAAATTAGATGTTTTTTCTCTTGTTCAGTGCCCATGTTCCAAAGATACTGTGAGATCAATCATTATGACTGAAATACCTTGCAAAGAAAGATCCAGACCTTTTACTACTGCAATTTGGGGTTTATAGTTCATAGTAAGTTAGAGATTGCCCATGGAGCGATATTGATATAAACTGGCTGAGCCAAAATGGTTGATCCTGAGTTAGAAAAGGTCATTAGAGGGCACAGAAGCTCATGAAGAAACAGAAAATCAGGTATTGGGAAAAAATTATAGAAAGACATAGAAAGACGAGTGATTCTCTAGGTCAGGGCAAAGAAAAGTTTATTTTCTTTTCCCCCGGAGAGAGTAAAGAGGTGGCCTTGAGCAGGGTCTCCAGGTGACAGGGGCAGAGGAAGAAAAAGGAAGGAGACCAATCCTGAACCCCGGGGGAGCGGGGGGGGGGGGGGAGACTCTGCTCAGATTCCACCTCTGTGACTGAGTAGGCAGAATGGCAACTCTCCTCAAGTGCATGTTCCCCCCAAACCTCAGAATGTGACTTTGTTTGGAAATAGAATCTAGAGTTGTATTTGGGGTAGGGAGTCCCTAAATCCAATGGCAGTTGTCCTTACAAATACAAGAGAAGACACATGGCAACAAAGCCACAAGAAATAGGGGTAGAGATGGGAGTGAGGAGCTCTGAGACCAAGAGCATCCAGGGTTTCTGGGAACTTTCAGAAGCTCGGGAATTAATGAAGTGAAAGCCATCTTGGGGAACACTGAGAGCCCCTATTCAAAGACTAAAGGAGTCCTGGGATTTCAGAGCACCCAAGGACAGCATGGCCTTGCTGACAATTCGATTTCAGATTTTTAGCATCCATAAATGTGATAGAATAAATGGCTGCCATCTATGGTAATTTGTTATGGCCACACCAAGAACCCTGCACAACTTCAGGCCATCTCTGGTAGAAATCCCAGCAGAACCTTGGTTCACGGCTGACAGGACCACATGCCCTCTCATAGAGATGCACCGTTAGGGGGTGGTTTCAGCCTTCTCAGAACTGTGAGCACAGAGTGCTGCCTGCTTTCAATGGCTGTGCAAGCCCCAATTCCCCAGATTTCCCAGGTTCCCTTACCAATTTCATTTCTCTCTTTGCTTCGTCACATCGATGGGGAAGAATTGGGACGATGGAGGGGGGAACGAGGACTCCGTTCAGTGTGTAAATTCGGCCATTTTGGGCAACGACCTCAGTTTCTTCCACGGCCACGTCATTTGCCAGAATCTGTCCCTGAAATGAGCATGGACATCTTCCATTCTGCTGGCAGGAGCTGGAGCAGACCCCAGGCAGATGTGCCCAGTAACAGCATCTCTAGAACCCCTCAATGTTACTCGGTTTCTCCCTGGAGGGAAGGTTGCTAGTGGTGGCTTCCCATCAGCAAATGATTGTCTGTGAACTGAGTCCCTCCCTGGACAAGGATGTCCCTGTGCACACTGAGGTGGGACAGAGGCCTGTCTACTTCGGCTCCGTACAGCACTTGCTTATTTTACCTCCTAGTTCTCAAACGAAGATCCACCTAATCAATACATTTATTGACCCCAGATAAACTCTGCTTTAAGCCCTGTGGATACATCAGACAACAAACAGACAATACTGCTGCTTAGCAGCTCCTGGGGGGAACCAAAAAAAAATGAGTGAATTCGCCAAGATTTCTGAGTTCTACCTTTCCCACACCTGCTCAATGGTGACTTCATTCTTGCTGCCCAAGTCAAAAGCCTCAGAGTCATCCTCGGCTTTCTCAGTCCTTATCACCCATCAAGTACATTGGCAAGGCACTCAGGAGGCAGAAGTGGGCAGATCTTTGTGAGTTCGAGGGCAGCCTGATCTACATATTGAGTTCCAGGACAGCCAGGGCTACATAGTGAGACCCTGTCTCAACAAAACAACACACACACACACACACACACACACACACACACACACACACACACACTTGTGTGCACATTAGGTGTGTGCATTAGCAAATTTTGTTGGGTTTATCTTCAAAATACATTTACAGTTCAACTACTTGTTACCATGTCCCCTGCCATACTTGTGTAAGACACCATCATTATTCATTTTCTTTGTGTGTACACATACGTACATGGAGGCTTGAGGCCAATCTTGAGTATTGTTCCTTAAATACGGTTTATCTTTTTTTTTTTTTTAAATACATGGTCTCTCACTGGCCTAGAACTCATCAAGTAGGATAGACTGAATGGCCAATGAGCCCCAGGGACCCGCCTATCTCTACCTCCCCATGACTGAGGTTTCAAGTGTGTGCCACCACACTTGGGGTTTTTAATGTGGGTTCTGGGTTACATTTCAGGTCCTCAAGTTTGAGTGACCAGCGCTTTACCAACTGCGTTATCTCCTCAGTCCTCACTGCCATTTTCACTGGATTATTATAATCAAGTCTCTGGATCTGTCTCCCAGACGGTGTCTCATCAGATCGTCTGCTCTTACAATCCTCCAGGGCCTGCTCGTCTCACTCAGGCACATGGGACCCAGTCTACCTCTCCATCCCTCTGGTGTCCGACTCTTTTCCATTACCTCTTCCTGCTCCTGCCTCTGTCTGGCCACACTGTCTTCTCATCCCTCAACTAGCTCAGCATGCTCCTTGCTGTGTGCATTTGTTCTTGGCTGTTTCTCTCTCTAGAAACTTCTGCCCAGAGAGTCACAAGCTGAGACCTCTGTTTCCTTCAAGTCTTTGTTCAGATAGTTTCTTCTTTGTGAAGACTTCCTGGAGCTTTATCTAAAGCGCTAGTCCCCTGAAGGCAGAAGGGTGACTAAGAGTTGGGGGAAGAATTCTAAAGATAGGGGGAGGGGGGATGAGGGGGGGGAATAGGGAATACAGAGTAGGACAAAGCATGGAAGATTTTCTTTCATGTACAGAATCTGGGTTTGGGTATATCTGAATATACATGTACATATACGGGCATATGTGACTTAAAGACAGAAGAGGAGAGGAAGGAAACCATTGAGGGACTAGAGGGTAGGAGGAAGAGGATATATACACGAGGTACAGTGATATACACACACATATGTGTAAAAATGAAATGTTATAGTGCATCCATTATTTTCTACACTAACAGGTAAACGTGAAGTCCCCTCCTGTCTTCTTAGTCCCATCTCCTGCTTTGCCTTTTTTCTCTCACTATGATAAGCTTTTTCCCCTTAGCATCTTTATTGACTACCTTCCTACTAACTAGAATGGAAGTTCCATGCAACCAGAGACCTTTATCTGTTTGCGTTTGTGTTCTTCAGGACCTAGGACAGTGCCTGGTACATCCTGGTACTCAGTAGATGTCTGCTCCATGGGTCAGGTCATCATCATCACCACCAACAATGGATGGTGTTGAATCAACAGGGGACATTTCTCTCTGCTCCCAGACTTATCTACCCCAGATAGTGAGCTTTTTTGAGTTTCTTAAGTAAACCATACTCCCTCCACCTCGGGTCTTCTCACACGCTCTCCTTGCACCCCAAACTCTCTTTTATTCATCTTGACAAACTCATTCTCCTCACCCTTCAAGTCCTGACCACCTGCCTTTCTTGGACCCCTCCTCCACGTGCTCTCACAACTTCTGTGATGGACACTCATTGCAAAAGCAACTCATTGACCATTTAATGGACTGTTCAATTCTATTTTCTCTGCTGGCATGTAAACCTTTCTTTTCTTCTTCTTGCTTTAACCCAGACTGTGACTGATGTAGGTTCTCAGCTGCTATTTGCTGAAAGAACAAAGAGTGGACCAGCTGTAAAGACATCGGAATTGTGAAATAGGGGAGAGAGCTCAGTTGGCAAAGTGCTTGGCTTTCTGTAGGAGGACATGATCCCTAGAACCTGGCTTTAAAAAGCTAGGCACAGCAGCATGCACTTGTAATTCTAACACTGGGGAAGTGAAGATGTGGATTTCTGGGGCTCACTGGACAGCCAGCCTAGCCTATTTGGTGAACTCTAGGCCAGTGAGAGACCTTGTCTCGAAGGGGAGGAAGGCTATAGTATGACACTTAAGGTGGTCCTCTGTCTTCCATGTGTACACACATGTACCTGCATACACAGGATCATTCCCACAGATGTTACCTAACACGAAAAGGCTTCATGTCTGTGAGTTAGTGTAGAGGCATCAGAGTAAACATGCATGAGTCAGTACCAGCCACAGGCTTCTCACTTACCTTGCGGGTTACGCTAAACTGTATGATCTGATTGGCCATGCTCCTGATGCGAGCCATTGAAATGAGAGTGGTCACTTCCAGCTGCAATAGGAAGAAATCAGGGAGTCATCCGCAGCAAGGCACTGAGTCCCCATTTCTTACAGTCCTTGCTTCAAGAAAGTCCTTAACTATTGATGAAATAACGGGAGCTTTGGTGTCGTGAGCATTTGTGGCTTTAAGGATTTCTTTGTTAATGATATCACAGACAACAGTTATAGACTGAAGGTTACTCAGAACTAATAAATGTCACAAATAATTCTCTAGCCCCAACATATTGGAACTCAAGACTGGGATCTGGTATTTTAAAACAAGGATAAAGTAGTAGGAGGAAGAATAGGGCCAACCTGGGTAAATGAGACAATGTGGTATCTGACGAGTTCCAGAAGTTTCCGAGAGCCCTGCAAAGGAAACAATATCCTATGTCAATCAACGAAGAAAACTCTACATGCTTCTTTTTTTGAGGGCCCTTCACATGAATGACTTTGGATATTAATCATAAAAGATAATAACCCAACCTCTTTACTGGGAAACTGAAGATAAGAAAAATTCCATGCACAAATGGCTGACATTCATCAAATCTCTTGGCTGTTCCAAGAACATGGCACACACATTTCATGTAACCCCAGCATCCCTGGGAGTAGAGATTACCATTAACCCATTTTACGTGTGATAATACTGAGGATCAAAGCACACCCAAGTCACACAGCTTCCTCAGGATAGGAACCACACTTTCAGCCACTCTGCTCAATCTTTCTGCTGCATGTCTTAGGTTACATTTTGGAATTTTTATTACATCCCTCTATTTATGGTTCTCACTTGCTCCATAAATCACGTTTGCTTATCAGGCTACATACTGATATTTTAGGAGTGTTCGGCTGTAAGAACCCTGACCACCCATACTCTCAAAAGAAGTCACCTTTCTTCTAAGACACTGTCAAGATTTCCTCTTACATCAAAACAGTGGAGCCACAATGGAAGAAACCAACCAACCAAACCGAACCATGGCCACACAACTCTGCCGCTACCACATCTAGGATCCTGGCACTCTCAGGGAGAACTGCAGGCAGGTGCCCGAACCTGCAGAATGGAGGAGCACAAGGTCACACTCCCTGGGGCAGTGGCAGTGGTATCTTCCCCTGCACTGACTCAGCTGGTCATTAGAAGCTTCCCAGCCCTCAAGTTCTCCTGGGTCTGTAGCACAGCTTGGACAGGCAAAGATCACAGACCAAGAGCCTAACGACTACCAGAAGGTTGTCCTTTTGGGGGACATGTTCTTACACCATCAAGGCTCAGGCTGAACTTGAGCTTTCCCCCTCCCACTCCGCTCCCTCATTCAGCCTCCTCTTGGCATTTGACTTTGATCATGATGCCAGGGAGTTATCTGTAAGTAATGACCACATATCTCAGTTTGTCTGATCCACTTCTAGCTTATACCTACTGTCTGGCTGCTCTGTTCATTTTCAAAAGCATCTGGTGAGGATGATGAATGATTAAGTTGCCATGGCAACAAGATGATAATACGATGTGTGGAGCTGTGCTACAGAAAGAATGCTGAGTTTGCCGCCAGCTACCAGCTCTGGAAGAGATGCGTTGTGGTCTTTGGGTGGGTCACCATGGAACCTTGAACAAATCAGCCTCTGGGTCCCAGCTACTCCACGGGTCCAAGAAATTGGGACTTGTAGGAGATAGCAGCAGTACCACAGGTTTCCGTGCATGACACCAGAGAAGATGAGTCAGAGAGAACATTGCTGAGACATGTCCAACCAGACTAGGCGGTCAGTTTCTGAATGACAGGACCATGTATGTCCATGTTGAGCTATTATCACTTTGTGTTCAGATAGGACAGAATGGGAACACAACAGTCACTTTCCAAGCATTCGTGCCAATAAATTTAAAATAAAGGAGGGGTGCTAGGAAGATCACTTAGCCTGAGTTTAGAAGCCTGGGTAGCAATAACAGTTTGGCTTCTGTGTGACCTTGAATGAGTCATTTAACTGTTAAGGCTTGGTTTTCCTGAAAAAATAAAGGGATTGGGATGAATCTCTTCTACAGCTTTGCTTTATTGGAAAGAATCTATCAATGGGAGAATTCCCTTCTAAAGTCGAGTTAGTGTTGGGTCCATGATATAAGGCAGAAAAGAATAGAAGAAACATAGGAATCAATCTCTGGTCACTGTGTGTTGTAGCCCTGTCTGGGTAGGGTCATTGGTGCCACCCAGCATATTGATGGGATGTGCTTCGATGTGAGCTGTCCAGGAGCTTTCAGAACCCCCTTGCCCTTCTCTTAGGAACATTCTCACTTCCTGTGATTAGTGTTGATTGTCAACATGACCGAATCTAGAATCACTTGGGAATGCGTCTCGAGGCATGCCCCTGGAGGATTGTCTTGACTGGCTAACTAATGTGAGAAGCCCCATCTTAATTGTGAATGGGACCACTCCCTGGACTTTGGGTCCTGGATTGAATGAAATGGAGAAGGGGAGCTGTCTCTCTGTTGGTACTAGGAGGTGAACTTGGGTCCTTTGCATGATCAGTGTGTGTGTGTGTGTGTGTGTGTGTGTGTGTGTGTGTGTGTGTGTGTATCTTTTCCCCTTTAGCATTTTTAGAATACAAGATGTCCTTGTTGGTACCTGAAGATATTATAGCAAAGACTACATCCACGAATCTATAAACCAGAAAGGAAACAGGATTTAGGGTTGCCACAGCAGTGTGACTGAGGCTGCCTGTGTCAGAGCAGGTGTGTGTTCTGTTCTGTTCCACAGGTCTGTCCCTCAATCTCACTGTACTGCCACTAGTCACAATGCTTGGGACCAGGCCCTAGAACCTGCTTGCTTGATAAGCTCCACAGGTGATTCCTGACCACAGTGGAGCCTGGGAATGGCTGCTTTTAAAGAACTGGGCGGTTCCCACCTCTCACGTTCTGTGTCATCAGTACTGATCATTGGTAGCCCTGCCCCATTGCTGAGATGGCAGTGTGGTTTCTGGAAAGCCACAGAACAAATCTGGACCCATCAAACTGTCCCATTTGTTTGTCATTTTAGTGAAAAAAAAAATTCCACAGCCAGCTCTTTATCTCTTCGGATTTTGTCTGTTAGACCTGAGAGATGATTTCAATCATTTAAACCTTGATCTTGATATAAAGGAAACTACAGTCTCTTAAGGGGGAACAATGGTGGTGCTGAAGAACTGAGGTAGACAAGGGAAGGGTCACTGCAGAGAAAAGGGAAATCAAAAGACAAGGAGAGCCTGGAGCATCTAACAGCGACAATTGGTTCTTTGAAAGTTTAGTCCAGGCCTGGCCCTAAATGGCCAACTGAAGGTTTAATTCTCTGGGTGACTTTAGCATTGCAAGGAACTGAAAATGTTTGCCTGTTTGTTTATTTACTTATTTGTAGTCCAGAGAATGCCAGCATGGACAGAGCGAGGTGCATCAGGAAGTGGATACTCTACCTCTGGAGAAAGGAGGTAATCCATGGTGCCCGCCTTCATGTTATCCAATGCTTCGTTACTTGGAACGAAAATGGTGTATGGGCCACCAACACCACCCTCATCTAGGGCCTGTCCGACATTGGTTGCCTGCATTTGAGAAACCAAATGTTTTATTTTCGTTCATTCCAAGCAATATTTGAAGTAGGGCCCAGGAAATATGTAAAGTTGGCATTTCTGCTGATTTTTACAAAGGACTTACTCAGTGTTTTTCTGAAATGTATGAAAGGGCATACCTCTAACAAAGATCTGAACTTGCTGTGTCTTCGTTGTAGCATTTTCATTATGGTTTGCTGAAAAGAGAGATTTTGCTGAAAAGTCAGTAAGAAAATCATAAAATGATTTGGGGAATATGAACCTTGATGTTAAGAGACATGGCAGAGTTAGTGTGAAAGCGTGGGCATGTATAAAGGACTTTATATAATGCTATGCATTCTGCAACTGCTTTGATTTGACCAGTCATCCAAATCTGTGCATTCTACTCTAGTCTCTGGCCACATCACGCAGGTCAGGAAGAAGAAATTCATTACGACTCTGAGTGCCCTTCATGCAGCACAGGTGTGAAGTGCCATGACAACAGAACATCAGGCTGAGCTGTCCCATATGGCCATAAGTGAGGGTAAGAAAAAAACATGAAAACATTCCCAGCATGATTTCCTTTCTCTCTGCAGAAACACTCAGAAGTCTACTGAAAACTGACAAGTCGTCCTGTCTTTTCTCAGCTTGAGATCCTCCTTGAAGGCTAAGTGCTGGCAAACACTTCCTTCTTGGATGTGAGTTTGCAGGCAGCAAAGAAGGTGGACATGGGCTGACCTCACCGATATTTGACTTGTCTTACCTTGGGGTTGCTCTCAAGTGTGGCCTCTGTCTTGTCCATGGCTCTGTCGAGGATGTGTATAAGCCCATTTGAAGCAATGATGTTCCCCTGGATAATTTTCACTTTTTTGCCTCCATGAAGTTGGAGCTTTAGGTGATTGTCCTAAAATATCAAAGAAAGAAAAAGTAAATAATATTAATATGGCGTTCTGGAAAGAAAAAAATTAGAAGTCCGAAGTCCTGTGGCTGTGAGACTGAGTAAATCACATGATCTTACGTGAGGATGAAGACGTCTGCCTGACCCACGGTGCATTGTTTCCACTAAGTTCAAATGAGATAGTGTATGACATCACTGATGAGTATCACACGCAAAACTTTGGGCAAGTCAGTGTAGGCTTTCCTCCAATAAGCTGCAAGCTCCACTAGGGTGTAACAATCCAGTTGATTGTATTGCATCTCTCACTTTAATACAGTGGTTTTCAACCTGTGGTTTGTGACCCCTTTGGGAGTCAAACAACCCTTTCACAGGGGTCACATATCAGATATTCTGTGTAGCAGATATACATTACAATTTATAACAGTAGCAAAATTACAGTTATGAGGTAGCAACAAAATAATGTTATGGTTGGGGTAGCCACAACATGAGGAACTGTATTTAAAGGTTGCAACAACAGGAAGGTTGAGAACTATTGCTTGAATATATGGCACAAAGAAGGTGCACAATGCATGCATTTGTTGAATGAGTAACTGGAGATAATTGCTTCTTCCTCTTACGTGACTCTTAAGAATTACAGACAATGAATATCAATAAATGAATACACGAATATATGCATGTCCCATGTCATATACACACTGCTCTATCCTGTTCTCACATCATCCAGTCTCTCACACACAGTGTAGCAGATTGGTGTCAGTTAGATTTACACTTGAATCCTGGCTCAGATATTTTCTGTGTGACCTCTCCACTGTCCCATAGGAAAAATAAGGATTCTCATAAGCCCTCTTTCCAGAGTTGTTTTACGTAATGCAAATAAAGATTTACACCTGTACTTAGCATGGAAAGAACACTCAACAGTCTGACAACTATTGATACTAGGTGAACTACAACAGCCTAGGACACAACACACACACATACACACACCTATTAATCACAGGCCCCCAGCTTAGTAGTAACACAAACAGTTTGTGAAGGGAAGTGAGGTAGTCTTATTAAAAACAGAAAACAAGCAGAATGAACGAAGACAATGGATCAATGCCAGCAACCTAAAGCAAACACACTCCATTCACTTCCTTTTCTAAGAGGAATGCTGGTGGTTTGGGGCCAGGGCTTCCAGGAAGCAGGCTCACAACACTTGAACTTCATGGTGGTGGTAAACCAGCCTGCCTCCCTCTTAGGCTTGAAAGACATTTTATAGTAAAGACAAAGTAGTTTCATTCCTATTTTTGGTTAAATTGGTTTCTCTAGGATTGGGCTATGCCCCACCTGTAACCTTAACTACAAATGGTTCTATACTGCCTGTTTCAGGAAACAACAACCACATCTTTGTTTCAAAGGGTTATTATGATCACCTCTTGTTATGACCACCCTGTTATGACCACTTTGCAACCATGCCTTTGTTTCAGGAGGTTGTTACGACCAACTTGTTATGCTTATGTTCTGCTTCTGTAATCCTGCCTATTTTCTTGCCAAGTCCCGCATTTGGAAACCCCCTACTCCAGAACTATAAAAACCCTTATTTCACCCATGCCCAATGCTGATCTCTTGAACCTCACCTTTAGGGAGAGATAGCCCATGTACACGCACAAAAAAAAAGCTTGCTTTAATTAATTGCTTGCTCTAATAATTTGGCCATGATGATGGGTCAATGGTCTTTCTCCTCACATCTGTGGGATTAACAGTGGCAGATGAATGATGGTTGCCTTGAAAGCTAACTCAAGCCAGACCCAAGCCAAACACGATAGTCCTCCTTTTTTGTAACAATTTTACAGACTCCCTCTGGCCCCCTTGTTGCCCTGGTGTGTCACAGGAGTGAAATTCAGAGAAATTCTGACCTCATCCCTGCTGAAGATTTCCCCTGACTTTCCAGTCAACGTATAGAAGATGTCTGTGGCGTTCATCTGCTCCGTGCTCATCTGCCCAGCAATGATGTGGAGCTTCACAAAGTACCGAGCAGCCTCGTTGTCCATCAAAAGCTCCTTTACCTAAGAAAAGAGAGGCAGCTGGGATGATGTTTGAAGGAAATGAGTGTTTATAATCCGTTCCAAGCCTCATTCATCATCAAAGACACCCAAGCTGGCGTGCCCTACGGGGCTCCGTCAGACAGAGATGATGCTTCAGATGAGCACAGGCCTTAAAGGGAGTGGAAACCAGAGTCAGAGTTGATGGCCAGTGCACTGGCAGACACCAGGGGATGCTCCCCTGGAACTGACACGGTACCTAGAGCAGAACAATGGCCGCAGGGGGAGAAAGAGGGTACCAGACCAAAGGATCCAGGAGGGGGACCAGAAAGAAAGCTTCTCAAGGTTTTTTTTTTTTGTTTGTTTGTTTTTAATGAAAAGAGAAGGTAGCCTGAGTGCTGGAGCCACAGGTGTGTACCACCCCAGGCTTTTAAAAGGTGCACTTACTTAACACGGTTAAAGAGCAGACCGTCAAAAAGAAAAAGCAAGTAGAATGGAATAACGATGCTTTTGAATAGTAAACTTATGGGACCAAGTCTGCATTTTTGTTCCAACTCCATAGTCAACAGTCAACAGATACTTTTAAAATGAATTCTGTAAAAACTTCATATATTAAAGAGGAGGACTCCCCCCTCCCCCCACCCCTCCCCAGTATCGCCCAAAGTGCCTAGGATGAAGGCTTGTGACATTGTCCTTTCTCCACAGCAGAAGAGACACAGGAGGTTTCAAAAGCTTATGCCAGGTCTCTCTCTCTTCCTCTCTTCCTCCCTTCTTCCTCTCTTCCTCTCTTCCTCTCTCTCCCTCTCTTCCTCTCTCTCTCTCCCTCCCCCCTTTCTCTCTCTCCCATTCTCTGTCTGTCTCTCTCTCTATCTCTCTCTCTCCTCTTTCTCTCCCCCACCCCTGCCTGCTGCCTATAGGTCAGGATGCAAGCTCCTAGCTACTGCTCCATCACCATGCCTCCCTGTCACCATGGCTCCCTCCACGATGGTCATGGACTCACCCTCTGAAACTGTAAGCAAGCCCCCAGTTCAACGCTTTCTTCTATAAGCTGCCTTGGTCATGGTGTCTCTTCACAGCAATATAACAGTAACTCAGACACCCAGCATCCTTATCTTGAGTGTAACAGAGGTTTCTCATTTTAAATAAGACACTGCCTGCTCAGGCCTTTTATGTTGGCCCCTCGGATGGGGTTGTTTCAGATACTCACGTCGAATCCTTTCAGGGCCATGTCTGAGGGCAGCAGCACAGTGAAGGGTCCCAGGTTGCTCAGTGGCCAGGCATAGGTTCTGTCTTAAGAGTCCAAACACACAATGAAAGAAAATGTCATGAGGGTCAGAGATGCACTGGAAGTGAAAATGTTCGGTGGGCCATGTGTCGGGCTGGTCTGTTCTCGTTGTTCTGTGGTGTCGTTGGTAAAAACTGAGACTCTCTAAGAGCAGACAGTACTGTGATGTGCTGGCCTTACATATTCCTGGAACTCTCTAAGACTTAGCTGTGGCTTCTGGATGCTCTGCCATGAAAGGGTGGGGTGTGACAAAGTCTTTGGACACTCCCTACATCCCTGACCATGTGCCTTGCTGGCTGAGCTGCTTGTCTCTACCTGTAAGGAAGCAGCCCTTGGTTCCATCCAAGGGCAGCTCAGAGGAGCCCACCATAGACTTACTGTTCCATGGGCGCCCTCTTGAAAAGCAGAATATTTGAACAAAGGACCTTGCATTTGCATTCTGCTCTGAGCCTTGCAGGTTACACCAGGCTCTGTGCTCTCAAATAGGAACAAGATGCCTGGGGAAGGTGAAAGGTAAACAGAGCTCTGTCTAGGCAAATGTTTGTGTGTGGTGTCTATTCTTCAAAGGACACTCTGCACCTCCTACTGTTCTCATGTAGTGTCCTGGGATTGCTGCAGGGATCTTCTCAAGCCCAAGTCACGTCCGTAGTGCCTGATTGTCCCTAGGAGGCCTTGCAAAGAGTGGATTGTCACACAGGAACGATAGTAAAAACTATTCAGAGAACACAGCACTGGCCTTCAAGAACACTGACTTCTTTACTGTGTCCTTTCTGGGAAACTGTTTTAGCACACTCGGCCAGTTCTCACATCAATGCTGCCATTTGAAGGTTTCTGTTTGGTCAGGTCTGTGTTTTATATTTTTGCTGATTGGCTGAATCCATGCTTGGCTGAGGTCTTACCTAGTGCTCTGATGAGCTGTGATGTCCTGTCTTTCAGAGGATGGGGTAATAGTTTGTGGAAGGCATTTGTGGATGCATGAGCATGCTTTGTGCTATCATGCTGCCTAGGGCTCCAAGAATATCTGTTACCACTGCGGGTTAATTAGTAGCCTCCAGCTAAGGGTGAACACAAGCAAGAGTTGTCCAAAATTCAAACGACACCTTCCCCCACTGAACATGGATACGACCACGGAGCTTTAGTGATTCTCTATTCTCCGTGTTCTCTGCCAACGTTTATTCATCCTTGAAAAACACAGGAAGTTTAGGAAAAAAGGAACAATCTCTTACATCAGTGGCTGTCCCTCTCGCTCTTGTTGCTAGTCTGTTAATCTATGGTGACATCATGACCCCGGCCTCCATTCTCTGACTATTAATCTTGTATTGCTCATCTGCCTGGCAAACAGCTGTCTCCTTGGAAACAGCCATCTACTCTTCTTCATCCCCTGCGTGGCCCTATCCCTACAAGGGTGAGCCCCAGTACACCAGCTTTGTCTGTCCCTTTCTGCCTGCTTGTGCCTTGCAGAGGCCCTGGCTTGAGAGAGGGCTGCCCTTGAGGAGGAACTCTACATACCCAGGATCGAGATGAAAGAGGTCAGCCTTCCCTGCCACACTCCTCTGGGTTCAGTGTTTAATTCTCTGAGTCTCTCCATGATGCTTCCATAGCAGGTCAGGCCGTCGCCCATGTAACCTTTCTGGCAAGTGCATCTGGAGAGAGGGCGGAATCACATTCTCAGGGCCTTGGGGCCATCGAGCAGAGAGTACACAGCCCAGTGCTTCATTTCACAGGCTTCACAGGCGAGGAGAAGCATATGATGGATGGGACTGGAGAGGCCGGGAGAGGCACAGACTTAGTGAGCCGTCAGCGCAGAACCTGGTTGTCTTTCCAGCAGGAGTTTAGAGAATCTAACACACACACACACACACACACACACACACACACACACACACACACACACAC
>CABHPH010159714.1:0-45039 GCA_902168325.1 Peromyscus nudipes
ATATACCTAAAGAATGCTCAATAATACCACAAGGGCACATGCTCAGCTATGTTCATAGTAGCATTGTTTGTAATAGCCAGAACCTGGGAACAACCTAGATGTCCTTCAACTGAAGAATGGATAAATAAAATGTGGTACATATACACAATGAGAAAAACAATGACATCATGAGGTTTACAGACAAATGGATGGATCTAGAAAAAATCATCCTGAATGAGGTAACCCAGACTCAGAAAGACAAACTTGGTATGTATTCACTCATAGGTGGAAACTAGTTGTAAAGCAAAGGATGACTAGACTGCTATTCACAACTCCAGGGAGGCACCATACACTTAACAGTGTATCTGGGATGAGGATTCTTCCTGTCCATGAACTATTCTTTTCTAGCTCCCTGTTCCTTCATGGGGCAGTACCAAAATTTCATGCTGCTTTATTGCCTTGTAAGAATTATCCAAATGAGGCAGGAGAGATGGCTCCACTGTTCAGAGTGTGTACTCTTCTTCCAGAAGATGTGAGTTCGGTGCCTAGCACCCACATCAGCAGGCTCACAAAGGCCTGTAACTCCCTCTCTAGGCACCCATGCTTACCCACACAACTCCACTCTTTACACATTCATACAATCTAGAATAAAACAAGCCTATAAACAAAAAAAATGCTCCAAATGATTGCACAGCTAGAAACAGCAACCTAGCAGTAAAGATTCCTGTCACAGTGTGATTCTGAGTGAAAAACTTAGAATGTTTTCACTCAAAAGGAATGTTAAAATATTCAGGTGAAAAAAAAATAAAATTTTGGCTAAAGCTTGAAATACATAGTCGGGGATATTCTAGTACCTTCTACAACATGAGTTGCAAAGCATCTTTACTGTATTTTGTATCATGTAAGGAATTTTATATATATATCATATCTTTATATATATATCATATCTTTATTTATATATATATATATATCTCACAAGTTTCCATTCTTTCAGACACAGAAACATGAGCTCTTAGTATAATTTGTAATGTGACACAGATGGTGCATTTTTCGCAAGTCTGAAAACACCTTTTTTGTATGTATCTATGTTCAAATGGATACACATACAAGGGGGACTCAATGGTGAACCTTATGCGCTGTCTTTAGACACAATCCTCCTTGTTGTTGGAGGCAGGATCTCTCCAGAGAGATTCAGCACCGCTGCTGGGCTGATGACCTCTGGGCTCTAAAGTCCCTCCCATCTCTTTTCCCTGCCCGGGCATTACAAGCAGGCATGACCACATCCTTTTTTCTGCTGAATGCTGGTGATCAAACCTCAGGTACTTCTCAGCCTGCACCAGCTTCCCTTCCCCTCAAATTCCAAAACATGCTTAACACGCCATGCCCATGGTCCTCCTAGGAATTATTTGTGCATTTTAAAATGCATGTTATTTTATAACCCAATTAAGTAACTTTTCTTCTATGAAAAGTTCTTCAAATCTAATGAGAAAACTATGTTTTGTTTCTAATACAACATTCATGTTAGTCTGTCATTATGAGTCATTTCTTGATTGTCATATTTATCAAATTGCACATTCTTGAAAAATCAATTTGCTTATTTGCACATTAGCAGTATCTACCGAAGTACCCTATTTATTGTGACTGTACTGAATATATTAAGTCAAATATTCATATTATATAATGTTGAATTCTACTGTTTTAAATGCTTCTAAATTTTTAATTGATGAAACTAAGGTTAAACTATATGGCAGAATAACAGAAATAAGATGGGATCTAGGTGGGTGGAGGCACCAAAAATCTCTAAAATGACCAATTGTGTATGTGGGGACAGGCTTGAGAGTATAGGTTATTGGTGTATGTCTCTATTCCCAGGATATGGCAGTGAGACATAGTAGAATTTTGACTACAAGGCCAACCTGGGTTATATCGTGACTTCTAGGCCAGCCTGGGTAATGAAGTGAGTTCAGGGACAGCCTAGACTATAACAAGAGCTTATCTCAAGAAAAATAAAGGAAATACTCTTTGTTAGAATTAGCAAAGACGTGATCTTCATGAACTTGGTACACTGCCTAACAGTAAAAAGGCAAAGGCCACAAGGTAAAGGAAAAATAAAAAAAAACAACAACAAAACAAAATTTAACATTAATACTAAGCACTGATAGAAACATTAAGTGGCTGATCCTACACCCACATACACGTATGGTCAGCACTAAGTGGATAGTTGTATACCCATACACCTACAGTTGTACACCCATCCACTTATAGAAAGCACCAAGTGGAAAGTCCTACACCCATACACGTATGGGCAGCACTAAGTGGATGATTGTACACCCACACACATACAGATGCAGTGATTGTGAAAAAGAAGATTTGAACTTGGGAGGATGATGTGGTGGTGGGTATTTTGGAAGAGTCCAACAGACTGTAATATCATTAAAATACATAGTATACATTTATGAATTCTCAAAGAATAAATGAAACATGTTTGAAAAAAGAACTGAAACAAGATATATATGTATTTTAAAATAGAAAATTAGAATTAAAAAATATGAACACAAATGAGTAATAAACTAAAATACATAGAAAATATTTTTATGCCATGTAAGTGGTGCCAAGAAATACTTTTAGACAAGAAAAAAAATGGAGTTCACTCAAAGTTGGCTTAAAAAGATACAAAGTAAAATGATAATAAGATAAATTTTCAATAAGGGGACTAGTGAATAGAGAGGCGATTAAAAAAAAAACAAAAACAAAACAAAACAAAAAACCCTTAATTCCTGAGAGAAGGATTGAAAATGGCAAGTGGAAAGCAACATCAGAGGGCCATGAGCAGAGAACTGGGGCTTGCAGAATTATAGAGGCCATTCAGCATTTGTAAATGATTACTTCCTGTACAAAATTAGCAGAAAAGAACCACACATAGTCTAAGTGAGAAAACATTAATTCCCTAGGAAGGTAAAAATTATAAAACTCACAGTAACATCAGAAATCATTTTTTGAATCCGCCCTCCCCACATCTTTTTTTGAAAATAGATTCTTTTCTCATGCAACATATCCTGATTACACTTTCCTTCCCTTCTGCTCCCCGCAGTTCTTCCGCACCTCCCCTTCCCTCCCCTCCAGATCCACTCCCTATCTGCCTATGATTAGAGAAGAATAGGCTTCTATGAGATAACAACCAACATGACAAAATAAAATATAATGATATAGAATAATAAACCTCACATCTAGGCTGGACAAGGCAACCTAACAGAAGGAAAAGAGCCCCAAGAGCAGGCACAAGAATCCTAGGCCCACTCATTCACACACTCAGGAGTCCTGTAAAAACACTAAGCTGAAAGCGGTAACATGCATGCAGAGGACCTGGTGCAGGCCCCTGCAGGCCCCATGCCTGCTGCTTCAGTCTCTGAATCCATGTAAACCTTGCTCAGTTGATTCAGAGGGCCTTAATCTCCTGATGTCTTCCATCCCCTCTGGATCTTGCAATCTTTTCACTTTCCCTTCCATAGGATTCCCTGAGCTCTGAGGGTAAGGATTTGATGGAGACATTCCATTTAGAGCTGTCCATTGCTGGTGAGAATGCAAATGTGTACAGTCACTGTGGAAATCAATATGGTGGTCCCTCAGAAAGTTGGGAATTGATCTACCTTAAGACATCATTTAAAAATTTTATTTTCTCTCTGTCTCTGTCTCTCTCTCTCTCTCTGTCTCTCTCTCTCTCTGTCTTTCTCTCTCTCTCTCTCTCTGTCTCTCTCTCTCTCTCTCTCTGTGTGTGTGTATGTGTACATGCAGTGTATTCTTTCACATGTCTGTGGTGTATGTCTGTGAGTGTGTGTGTGTGTGTGTGTGTGCAGTGTATTCTTTCACATGTCTGTGGCTGCATGCAGTGTATTCTTTCACATGTCTGTGGGTGCATGTGTGTAAGTGTGCATGCGCTTATGGAAGTCAGAGGACAACCTCAGATGTCCTTTCTCAGATGCCCTCCACCTTGTTTTTCTTTGGAGACTGTCTTTCACTGGTCTGTAGCTTACCGTGTAGGCTAGATGGCTGGGCACTAAGTCCCAAGGATTCTTCTGTCTCTGTCTCCCTAGCATCGTGCCACTCACCTGGCTTTTTTTTAAATTTTTATTATTTTTTTTATGTAAGTTCTGAGTGATCAAACTCAGTTCCTCCTTGCAATGCACACAGTTAACTGACAGAGCCATCTCCTCACTCCTCAGCTCCAAGAATTTATTTTTGACTCCAGTGTTTTATTTTAAAATATCACATACTAATTACTTTTGTCCTTTCTAATTTGGCAAATAAGCAGCATTTATTACAATGCCTTAAAAATTATTTTAGTGTATGGGTGTTTGGCCTGCATGTATGTCTGTGTACCATATGCATGCCTGGTGCCTGGGGAAGACAAAAAAGGACTTTAGATCCCCTGCAAATGGAGTTGCAAACTGTTGTGAGCCCCCATGCGGGTGCTGGGAAACGAACCTGGGTCCTCTGTAATAGCAGGCAGAGCTCATTAAGAGCTCTGAGCCATCTCGCTAGTCCCTATGATTTTGTCTTTAAGATGGTTTTGCTTTTTTGCTTAATTAAAAAGGCAATTATAGTAAAATAGAGATACCAGTTATTTTAGATTGACATATGTATATGCATAAATGTCTGTTTGGTATATATACATGCATTGATAAGTATATATATATATATATATATATATGGATACATGGATATATGCCTTGGTGGTAATTAGGTTAAGGGGACTTTGGTCTTCTGCCTCTGTGATAGGACCTACTTCAGCAGAAGCAATGAAGACTTTATTCATATGCCCTGTGGTTAGGAATGGCACTATGATTTCATCCTAAAGAAAAAATCAATATTTAGTAGAAACAACATTTGTTGCCATATTTACAGAACTATGGAGAATTCCTCCATTTACTAGCAAATATTTATGGAACACTTGCTATGTTCATTGAGTCCTCTCTGTATCCACGTCCCAGCCGTCAATGTTTACTCTGTGTTTATAGCAACGAAGTATTTGAATAAGAAACTATGAAAACACCCAAAAATAATTGATTGATATAATTTATATTGTATTCTAAAGTTTTGGCACTTAAACAGATGTTTATTTTAAAGGAATGTATAATGTAGTTTTAGTAAAGTGTATAGTACATAAAATAGTTTACATATTGTAACCATTCTGATAAAATTCAAATGTTTACATAACGGTAGAAAAAGTTATCGGTATTTATTTGGAGATATTATAAAATGTCATATCTTTATTTTGTATTATCTTTAATACTATGCAAATCAATGATAAATTCAAAAATGTTTTAAAAAGTAGGAAACATTTTTAGAAGTAGGATATTTGTGGCTGATCATAGATAATTTTCACCTTTAAATAATAAAATGTGCATAATAAATTTGGTTCCATATTTGTTGCATCCCTGAAATTTTATCAGTTTATTTTATATAAGGAAAATATAAAAGTTTTTTAATTATGCACATCCTTTTACGCAATCACATTTCTAAGGGCTTACTTAACAAATACAGATGACACAGTATTCATTTCATGATCTGAGAAAGCAATGTTAAAAGCAAAGTAATATCCACCAGTTAAGGAATTGACTGGACACAACCCACAGAATGCAATGTTTTGTAGCAGTACATGTAGAATGTAGCAGTTCTGTATAAACATGTACAAGTGAAAAGGAAATTAAGATACAAAATGATATGTGCGTGTGAACAGATTTATTAACATGTTTTCACAGGTTTGGATGATTTAAGAAGAAGCTGTGGTTTTCACAAGAATGAGGCAAGGGGATTTTATATTTTTCATTTTATATCACATACACTATTTGGATTAGGCTTCTATTTTCATGTCTTATGATTAAAGCATATTTGAAAAAGAATATGATGCATGAACACTGTTGCTACTGTTGAGAACTGAATGTGAGATGTAAGACCTAGCTTTCATAAGATATGTCTGTAGCTCTTTGAACTTCTAAAATTATTTCAAAGTAAAAAGTGAAAACCTGCTCCAGAATTCATCAGATTCTTGGGACATGGTTTCTTAGAATCCCTTTTAACTTTCAGGAAAAGGATTTTTAAATGATAATATAAAGTCGGGAGGTGTTTTGAAAAGTGTGAACACTGCCATGGCCTTTGGGATTGTGAGTGAGAGTAATCCTTAAATTGAAATGGCAGGAGGCAGCTGAGAGTGGGGAGAGGAGTCCTAAGCTTTCTTGCAAGAAGGAGACTAGGAACTGGGGTTAGGTAAGAGTGGTGGCTAAGGTTCACCCTGAGAGTTCAATTTCAGCTGGGCTGAAGAAATTGCTTTCTGTGTTTTCCACAATGTCATTTCGTCACTCTCTTACTGCAGTGCATGCAGGCCTAAGTAAAAAGAAAAGACCATTATTTATTGGATACAATTCCAAAAGTTGCTGCAGCCCAGAAACCATGTGATCTTATGGACGCTGTCAGTGTCTGGCAGTCATGAACGGCAGTCGGCTGTGAAATCACCTTCAACTCTGGGCTGCAATTAGACCGCAAAGTTAGTTTTTATTGTTTATTTTTTTCATTCTTCTGTTGCTGTCTGAACGTATGGATGAAGCAGTTTTTACAACACCTTTCAAGTTTATCGTGTTTAATTCTTTTTCTTCCATGCTAGATTGAATTTAAGGGTCACTGAAGTCAGCAGCCACTGACCTTTGCCCTCTTAATCGTTCTCACCATTAATACTTGACCCTAAAAGCTATGTATACAATAAAGCATATTTATTGGTGCAGAGGGAAGGGCAGAGCAGAAACAATGTGGGTTGAGTGATTATTTGTTTTGCCATGCTGTGCAGAAATTAGGAATGTTCGCACAGTCCCCTCTCTGGAGATGAAGCTGGCCTGGAGGCCCTTTCTGTGCCTTAAGTGGAACATTAGGATCGAGTGACATTTTGTGGGAGCACTAAGAATGACACCCTCACTTATCTTACTCACCGTCACAGCTCTGTGACCTGAATCTTTGGATACGGAACAGAATATACATAGGATGTATGTGTCCTTCACAGAAGAAAAAAAAAGACAATTTTATTTTCAAGAATTAGGGCTGTAAAGGTTTTTATATAATTATCTGGGGTTTTGGGAAATGCTTCTCACTCTTCCATTTAGTCCCCAGAAGAGTATGGAGTCTTCAGGCCTGGAAACTCTGCACTCTGTTCCCGAAGAGTTTTCCTGGTTTTACCCCACAGTACTTTCTAGGGTTGGTTTTGTAGCTCGGGCAAACTCGTAATTTTATTATTCTCCCTTTGCTTTCTTTCCTCTTTCCTTTTTAATACACAGAGTTTCCGGGATGTTTTTGCGTTTGCACTGACAACTAAAAGCTGTTCACTTTAAAAAAAATGTGCTGCACAAAGTAATTCATTTCCTATGAACGACTTAGAGGACATCCACGATGCCCATCCATTCTTACGGTTACAGAAAATATGCTTTCAAAAGGCCGTGAGCACGGGCCTATGTGCATGCACCGGCATGAAATAGTGTGCCATTAAATACTGTTTAAACACACACAGATTTTGCAAAAGAGGACAAAGTTCATTATTAAATTATACTCAGAATCAACCTTCAAAAGTTTTGGGGAGTGACTAGACAAAATCTTTTCTGAGGCCTAGGATAATTATTTTGG
This sequence comes from Peromyscus nudipes, assembly GCA_902168325.1. NCBI lineage: Eukaryota > Metazoa > Chordata > Mammalia > Rodentia > Cricetidae > Peromyscus > Peromyscus nudipes. The sequence goes on from CABHPH010159714.1 coordinate 7,642, forward strand.
CAATATTTAAAAATATCCAAAAGGAATGCATAGTGATTAAGGCAAAGAATGTCTCTTGGTCACAGATTGACAGAGAGACCTGGGCTTATAAAATACTCTATTTCCTCCATTAATTGTGTCCATGTGGAGTTGTAACCAAGTAGCTGAAACAAATAAAACTTAAGTAATATTATTTCCTTTCAAAATATTTCATTTAATTTGTGGAAGAAGGTTGAACTCATTAAGCAGGCACAGTACCCCCTGCATCCCAGAGCCCCTCCATCACATCATCCTGGTGGAACATTCCAGCAGTGTCCATGGCACCCCCACACTTCTTTGTGTGGAGGATCTTTAGGCGCTCTTTCTTTTGGGTGTGTAAGTGGAAAGGCAAGCAGAGCATGCAGATAGCCCCCTGCCTATGAGCATGCACGTACCTGCTTCTCGCTTGTTTACATAGTCTGAAAAAGCCTTCTTTCCCCATGCCTCCAAACTTACTCAAGGATTATCCCTAGTACTTTGAGAAGGGGGTTTCTAATGTAAGCATGACTTGGTTTTCTGAGAGAGGGTATTTTTTTCCCCCTGTCCACAGAAGCAGAAAAAAAAAATCAGGAAAAGCCCCAAAGCCTGCAGAAACTGGAAAGGTGTGTGGTGTTTGCAAGTGGCATGTTTGGGCCCTTTCTCCTGTTGGTTTATTGCATCTGGCCATTCCCTGGAGTACAGAACAACACACCAAGATAAGCAGGGAGGCTTGTGGGTAATCCCATCAGACCCCTGTGCCCAGCAAAGCTGTTTTCCTACTTTCTTCCAGGCCTTTCTCATCTTCAGGGTAAATCTCAGGAATTGCTGACCACTGCTGTCCTTATAGTGAATTCCACAAGGTATCAGGCATGAAACTGGTTTTAGTTTATGTTTAGCAAGTTGGTTTCCAACATCATCGTCTGCACTGTAGAGCTCAAGAGTCAAGACGAGCAGTCATTTGAGACTGCTGGACAAAGCAAGATAAGAAACCTACAGGGTTCCAGTCCCTTTGGATCTGGCAGAGTCTAGCTGGAGATTAAGAACCGATTTCTTAAATATCAATATACCTATTTTCTGCTCATCAAAATGTCAAGATAGTGACATTTATTTATTTATTTATTTATTTATTTATTTATTTATTTATTTTAACTCTTGCACATGGTGGACAAGAGAGCTCAAACCCCACTATGCTTCTCTGACAGACTGAAAGAGTGATTTACACCTGACACTATCTGCAGAGCCAAGAGTTTGAATTTCTGTGAGCCAGGATTTTCCAGTGGGTGGAGAAAAACTTCATTTTGTCTGTTATCAGTAAGAGCAGAGTGAGGGAACAGCCCTGGGGGATAGACGCCTCAAGGTCAGGGGTAGTGGGAAATAAAAGTGGCTTTGACTCTTCAATGTGATTCCTTTCTAAGTCTCTCTTTTCATCACGCATGGCTATGCTATGCGATTTCAATATGTGTTGTCGTATTGAATGAACCAAATTTTAAGATTTTTTTCTCTTTGTGGTAACATTATTATTGGTAGAGTCTTATCCTTATGGCCAAGCTTTCTTTTTTTCTGAGACAGGGTTTCTCCTTGTAGCTTTGTAGCCTGTCTTGGAACTCTCTCTGTAGACCAGACTGGCCTCAAACTCACAAAGATTGGCCTGCCTCTGCCTCCCAGTGCTGGAATTAAAGACATGCACCACCATCATCCAGCTAAGATTTTTGTTTTAAAGAACAAAAGAATGAACCAGAAGTGTTTACTTTTATTATCACATGTGAAATGTTCCGAAGAATATCCAAGACAGCATGGTGGGACAGCCTGTAATATTAAACCTTGAGAGACTGAAGGAGGAGGGTAAGGAGTTCAAGGCCACCCTTGGCTATATAGTGAGTTCAAGGCTAGCTTGGGCTACAAATGAGACCTTATCTTACACCCCCCCAACCCTAACAGAAAAAAAAAGGAAAGATGTCAATGAATATTTATTATTCTTTTCTTAAAATGTGAATACCTAAACCAGGTGGTGGTGTCACTTGTCTTTAATCCCAGCACTTGGGAGGCAGGGCCAGGCAGATATCTGAGTTCTAGGCCAGCCTGATCTACAGAGCAAGTCTGGGACAACCAGGGCTACATAGAAAAACCCTCTCTCTTGGCAAAGAAAACAAAAACAAAAAAACAAGCAAATATGAAAGATGACTGTGTATGTAAAGTCACTTGCTGTCAAGGCCGATGACCTGAGTTTGAAGAAGAGAACTGCTTTCTCAAGTTCTCCTCTGACCTGCTCCATAGCACTGCCCCTCCCAATAAATTAATAAGTGTAGTAATAACTTGAAATTTACACAACCTAAAATGTACTGCTTTATGTCTACAACACAGTGATGTTGCAGTTCAGGACCATCCTATGCAGCTATCAGTACTTCTGAACCCTTTTGTCATTCCCAAACACAAAGCTGATAACCACAAAACAATTGAGACCTTATTTCCTTTCCCTTAGCCCCTGGAAACCACCATCCTAATCTGTGTCTACGGCTTTAATTATTTTCTCATCCAAGGTGAGTGCTCTCACGGTGTTTTCTTTTGCATCTCACTTACTTTACCAAGTTTTCCAGGTGTGTTCATGTGATAGTATATTTCAGATTTTTATTCTCTTGTAAAGAAAGGATGATGTGTTTTGTTTGTTTTTTTTTTTAGGTGACTTACCTATTCATAGAAATTCAGATTCTTTCTACCTTTGAAGGACTGTGAATATACATATATATAGTGCTGATATGAGAGTAAATGCAAATACCACATCATCAGATGATCAAACATCTGTGTTTCCATTGTTTTGCATATTTGCACAGGGAAGGAATTTCTTTATTGTATGGTCAATTTATGTTCACCTCATTCAAAAGTCATCCAGTGACAACACACAATGTATCTCTTCACATTCCTACAAAAATGCAAAAGGTTTTCCATATTCTGTAGGTACTTGCTATTTTCTGATTACTTTATAGCATTAGTCTTAAGGGACATGATGGGGATCTCACTATAGTTTTGATTGGCATGTCTCAGAATCATAACACTGCTCATGGCAAGCATCCCAATTTCCTTGAAAATGCTTTTACTATACTATCAGATTGTTATATATGTGTGTGTGTGTGTGTGTGTGCTTATATATGTATATATATGCTCATGAATTATATAAAGTTGAGTTAAAATTTAATTTTTGCTACATTTTGCTGTTTTCAGTTAAAATGACCAAGAGAAAAATACACAAGCAACATAAAATAATTGACCCTTTCCTGGCTTTTTTGAATCACTTCTAGAGTGTTCTAGCATGTAGAGAGCAGTAATTTGCATTAACATGAGTGTAGATGCAACATTCAGTAATTAACTCTTGACCTCCAAAGACAACGTGACTAGGTGGGTGGGAATGGTGGTGTGCCACTTTCAGCTATGCATGATTTTGGCTTGTTAACCTCTCCTACCTTCAACTTCCTCACCTAAAAGTTTGGAGCAACGCTAATCTGCCTGTTGTGAGGATTAAGTGAAGAAACCCACTGAAGTATTCTGTAAGTTCCCAGCCTAGAGGACTGGTTTTGGAGAATACTCTAATTAGCAGAGGAAGTTCAGAGCCCCCTCCATGGGACTTTTGTCTAGGTTTGCAGATAGAAAGTGTAGCTTGGATATTTACCATATCTACATGGGTACATATAAACACAATGACATCGTTAGACTTCATTTGGCGGGAACATCAAAAAAAAAAGACTAACTTCACAGGCTGTAATGGATGGGAAGTTTACTTTAGAGTACACTCCTGGATGTAGGTAGCAAATGAAGTTCTGAGTAAATGTGTATTGTTTGACATCAGCCAGCCATGAAAAGGCCTAAGACCTTGTATCCAGGAGAAATTGGCAAAGCCTTTCCCCTGGGTCAAGCTCAGCAAAGCAAAGCTATCTTCTGTCTAGGTACACATGTTCACAAACCATTGACTAGTGTGTGCAAACACTAGCTACTCCAACTCCTCTTCCTGGGTGCTTTCAGCCTGAGGCTGCCTGCCTATAGAATAGACACCTCCTACCGAAAGGCTAGCTAACTCCTCCCACCTGTCCTATGCATCATAAACAGTCTGGGCTTTTAGGATGTTGTGCGGTAGTTGGTTCCACTCTATCAGAGAACACAGAGATTATATGACCCCAGCTGTTCTGTGTCTGTCTGCCCTTTCTTCGTTCCCTTCGTGCTCCTAGTAAGGTTCTTAAGACTAAGCTGTGCTGGATGTGGCATCTGGAAACTTTTTCTGCCTTCCTCCCATTATGAATAGAAGGCTCTAGAGACCAAAATAGCATGAGACTTCATAGAACATTTGGGGGATGATTCCTTTATTCCAATCTTATTTTATACATATTTGTTTCCGTTGTGCAATCAATTAGATAAAGATGGGAAGGAGAGGTGTGAGGGATGGAAATTACTTATTAATGAAAACAAACAATGTGTAGCCCTGGAGAAATAAATCAGTTGAAGCCAATGTGTGACTCTAAGCAAAGCCACTAGTTCTGTTCCTTTTGTACATGAATTGCAAACATGTATAAGAGAATCAGACATATGTGCAAACACAAGCAGATATTTAGTGCACAATTATCTTGTTTTAAACTCTTTCTCTCTCCATCTCCTCCCCCTATCCCTTGTCCCCTTTCTCTCTTAAGTTTTCCTCTTCCTCCTCCTTTAGCTATTCTTTTATGAACCATCTAGGCCAGGTCGGGTTTTATTATCTTTAGTTAAAGGTAGTTATCAGAGTAAGGAGCAAAGAGCAAGTGCCCTTATCTTCATGCTGTTTAACAGCGTGTGTAAACACACGGCACACCAGCAGAAATGTCCCTGATGGAATGAGCACAGCAGTCAAAACTCTACAGATCATGCCGTCCTTATGGCATTTATTCATTTTTGCATGATGAATGGATGCACGAAGTGATCATTAGGAAACATAATGGTCTCTGATGATGTATTTATGACATGGAAAGATGTCATGTGATGAAGTGTTTACAACATGTAATGAGGTTGTGTAACAATCTCTTTACAGCCCGCAATTACATCGACTAATTCCTTATAAAAATACTCAACAATGTGCTGTTCGCGTGCATGTACTTGATATCCAGCACTTTTGTAAGGAGCCTCCTGTGCTGCAGAATCCAGCAGCTTGCATAACTCAGTACTGTTTCCTATCCAAAGCCTCGAAAAGATCCTGGATGTTTAGTTAGTAGACTCCAAGAATTCCCTCTTATTGGAGGTGACAGGGTAACTAATATAAGGCATATGTGTTGACATTCTCATGGACTGGAGCTCTCGAGGGTGACTTTACACCTGTGATAACCGTCTTGATGTATATTCCCTTTTGTTGAAGCAAGGGAAGTAGTGGGTCCTTCTGCAACCTGTCATCTGGAATGATTAATGTTTGTACCAGACTCTCCACTTCAGCCTTTTATGTATCTTTCACCTTATTTTACTAATGAAGAGCATAGCTTCAAGGCCACAGACTAGTAAAATAAGGACAGAAAATATCTCCCTGATGAGGTCATAGATACAGTATATGTGACGTGGGGATGGGACAAGAGCTAGGGGACAAGAGCTGCTAAGTGTTTGCATTCATCTGGCAACACCAAAAATGAGCCCTGAACCTTTTGCCCAAATGTGAGCTCCTAGATGTAGTGAGGAAAATCTGAATCCATCCTGCAAGGGACAGAGACAAAAACCAGGATACATAAGTGCCGTCCACCTAATACTCACCACAGCGTGTATGAGAAACTGTCACGAGTTCTAATCTCAGGGAAATGAGTAGGTGCTAGGGCCAACAAAACTATTAGGCAAGCTGCTAAGGAGAAATGACATAGTAGGTTCAAATATTTGTGTTTGTAAAACTTTAGGTAATTACATTGTGGAGACTGATTTAAGCGTGGATGGGCTACACAAAATTAGCTGACGTTTCATCATATTGAAAAATGCCTGCTTGCTTCTTTCAGACTGTGATATATAGCTTAGGAACTTACTATCACATGGGATGTGGCTAATCCATTGCAATTAGATGAAGCAATAAAACCTTGACGGGGGTGAGACTTGGACCAGGTACCCCAAACTTATCTCTCTTTTACACACTTTATAATTCCCCAAAGGTTTACTACTTAACTTTATGGTGGGGTAGGCACTGGGAAAAAAAGTGCTTCTTCCTCAGAGATGGAAAACAAAAAGTAAAATGAGAAGTTACCTGTTCACTCCAAAGTCTTCAAGTGAATGAAAAGGAACATCATGGACTTTGCATCCCTGAAACAGATGCTGAGAGAAATCTCCAGCCCACAGACTGGAAGAAGCTCCAAGTGGCCTCAGGCCAACATAGCCAATGAGGTGGAGGAGACTCTTAACTCCAAGCTCACATAGGCAGATGGTAGAACATAAAATGTGACCGCCTCTGTTTGCCTCTTCAGTAGCTCACAGACCAAAGCAATCAGTGCACCAGCAAGACGATAGACTTCCGGGAGACCAATGCAGGCAAGACGATAGATTTCAAGACAATTGACTTCTGGGAGAAAACCTGCTACCAAGCCAGAGTCGTTCTAGAGCAGTTGATAACGCATGTTCCTTAACAGAACTAATTCACACCTCAGAAACATTAACCCCATCACTTGACCCATGGTTTTTCATGTAATTGCTACAAAATAACTTATTTCAACAGAGTCACAGACGTGACCGTGATTTTACATGGCAGTTATCCTACTCTTGTGTGATGCTGGTGTACTCTATCCCTGGACCTCTAAGGAACCTCAAAAGAACTCTACACAGGGAGGAGCAAATAGGTTTGAATGGATAAATGGAATTCGAAAGATAACAAGGCCACGGACAGTGACACATTAGGCAATTTAGTTGACATGCTGTGGTCATTATTTCCCCTGGTTTCTGCTGTGAAGATTTTAAGTGTTTTTCTTTGGTCAGTTCTAAGAAGTAAGTGAGAAAATCCACATAGAAAGGGTGGCAGTTTGATTGCTAGTGACCCCATGATTCAGATACTGTGATATATTTTATGTGTAGCATGCAACTCATGATGCACTTTTTCTTTGTTTATTTATTTTTTTATTTTTAAGATTATACTTACAAACTTTCTCCCCTTCCCTTGCTCCTTTGAATTCATTTCTATTGCATGCATATATGTATATGCATATATATTCCTAAATATAACCTACTCTGTCCATATAATGTTATGTGTTGAAAAATAAATGAGAGGTCAATTAAGTAGCGTCTTAAGAAAAGTGGTGTGATGGCCTAAGTAGAAACAGAAGGGATGCAGGGGCTCGACATTTACATTGAATTTTTGGTGCTGTGGATTAGAAACAGTTATCCATCATTTGCTGAAATTAAATAGGTATTTGAAAATTTAGTTTCTTTCTTTTTGTTGACAAGCAATAAAGCAAAATGAAACCTATTGTAGAGACTGGCTATATAGGCAGACAAATTGGTGTGGTAGTGGAGGAGACATAAAGTTCAAATTGTATTTGTAGTTAACGAGGCAACCAAAGGGAAAAATTCTGACAAGTCCATATCCTAGAAAATACTTTATTTCCTGCTGATGCTAGAGAAGTTTCTTCCCAATTTTCAATGAAATCTTAAAGTTGTGCTTCATTTTCCATTCAAATTTCAATGAAAAATCATTGAAAATTTCTTCCTTTCAATTTTATTAGACCATAAGGCATTTAAAAAACTACTTGACATTGACTTTTTAAAAAACTGTTTTAGAATTTCATATAATGTATTTTGATAATTTTCAATTTTTCTCTGACTTCTCCAAGATTTTCTCCCACATCCCTGTCCACCTAAATTCATATTCATGTCCTCTCTCTCTCTCTCTCTCTCTCTCCCCTAATAGAGTCCAGTTCATGTTGGCTCACTACTGAGCATGGGTCTTGAGCTGCAGTGTGGTGGATATGCCAGGAGTCACATCATTAAAGAAAACCGACTTTTGCTTTCCCAGCAGAAATCAAGTGCTAAGAGCTCCTCTGCTCGGAGTGAGATGTGATATTTGTTGGGATTCTGGCCACTCCTCCAGCTATGTGACTGAGCATGCACAGTTCAGTAGTCAAGCAAGAGGTCTTACGTCCTATATAATCCATGCGCTGCATGATTGCACAATGCACGCACCGTGGTCACACAATCTGCGCATGCATGGTATAGCTCTGTAGGCCCACATGCACATGTGAAGGGGAATCCTTAAAAAGCTGGTCACAGACTCCTCCCCTCTCTTCTGCTCTCTCCTCCTCCTCTCCTTTTTCTCCTTCTCCTCCTCCTCCTCCTCCTCCTCCTCCTTCTTCTCTCTCTCTCTCTCTCTCTCTCTCTCTCTCTCTCTCTCTCTGCATGTTTCTCTTCCACAGGCCTGGTCATGCTGTCTTCTGCCCCTCCCCCATCCCTTCTAATAAAACTCTGCTCTGATATTGGGTTTTGTCATGCCTCATGACTTTTCTCGCGCGGTAACAGTGCCGCTTAATGAATAACATTGCACTGCTGCACCATTTATTAAAACCAACAATATCTACCTCCCTACTTCCATGCTGGGATTTTTCTGGCTTGACCTGGTACCGATCTGTGCATGCTGTCACAGTCACTGAGTCCATGTACACATCTGCTTTGATGTTTCTGAAATACACCATTTTCTTGGCATGGAACAAATTTGTTATCATTTTTAATGTGGGAATTGTAAAAATTTCCCATATGACTTTACCCCTAGAACATCAGTATAGAGAGAGGAAGAAACAAAGGTTAAATCCAATCTCGTAAAGTAAAATTATTGCTTAAGAAAATACCTACGATTGGATCTTAATCTGTTCAAAACATTTGTTGAGTATTTGTTCACATAAAAGGTGATGGAAGCTTAATAAAAAAACCTATAAAATTCCAGAACTGGTGTTTGTATTACCATTCCATTTTTAGTCGGAACAATACAGAACAAGATACACACATTGACTTTAAGATACCCCAAAGCCAAAATGAATACTCAACAGCTCTGTGGTTTCCTTGAAGAATCCAGTTGGTATTCTCAGGGTAGAAAGAGACAGAGTCAGCTTTGTGCTTCCATGGGAACCAAATTAGATCTTTGATAACCCTCCCTTGCCAGGGCCTTTAGTTCAGCTTGTAACGTTTCATAATTCCAGAAAATGGCATATTTTACAATGCTTTGTCACATACAAAATGCTTTTGAATTATCTTACTTTATACTAATTTGTGTTGTCATCTCCTTCTTATAGATGAATAAATTGGCCTTCAAAAAGCTAAAGAACTTCCTGAAAGATTCATAATTGATTAACGATAAACAGGAATGAATATATTTATTAATAAAACTTCTAGTGTACCTTATTGCAAAATATACATTAAAATATGCCCCATACCTTATATTCTGCCTCACTTGCTCTTACTTATTTTTTATTTCTGTCCTTACTGAAAAATGCCTTTTTGAGAATCAGAAGAAAGCAACACTGTTTTGAGTAGAAAGTTTCTACTACTGAAAAAGGTAGATGGGAACCCAGACACTGAGGTAGATTAAATAGCTAACACTGGTGGGAGAAGGGATGTCCTTCCCTCCCTTGGGCCTGACTTGTCATCAATATTTCCCAACCACGGGGAATGGTCTCTTAATGGGACCTGGGGAAGATGAGGAAAGATGAATGGGAGATGGGCCAGAGGGCATCCAGATCACTGACCAGCCAGTCCCAGGACTGCAAGTGAGATGAAATCTTCAAAGTTCAAGGGTCTGCTATTTTACAGGGCACCAGGCCCAGAGTAACTGCTGCAAAGTAAATAAGATCTCCGTTAAGCACACAGATTAAGTACTTCTAATTTAAAAAGAAGTGAACTAAAAGAAAGCAAAACCAAAACAAAAGGCTAGGATCCAGAGTTGGGGGCAGCAACAAATTTTACAATTGATTTTTTTGTTTGTTTGTTTAAATTTCCCACAGTAGATTTGCTTTTACTTAGTTCTTCAAGAGTTTTCTGTTTTGTACCCCATATTTTGATGCTACTCACTCCTTCTTACCTAACTTTCCCCGGATCCACCCACTTCCACCCACCCAAATTTGTGTCTCCTCCTCTTCCTCTTCCTTCTTTAAATTCAAGATTAATTTGTGTTGGCCAAATACACTTGCATGTGTGGTCTAACAATGGAATGTGGTGAACTTATACAACTCTCAGAGAAAACTGTCTGTGCCTCTCCCAGCAGCTAACAATTGGCAAGAGCTCCAAAGCTAGGGGTGAGATTTTTGAACCCAGCTCTATAGACAAATTTCTAAATGGTCTTATTAAATAAAAAACATGGAGCCAGAAATTTGGGTTAAAGCCCTAGAGAGATCAGGGAAATACAGAAAGCCACCAGCTAACCTTACCTCACCAACTCCACAGCTTCCAAGCAGCATGACTTCCTGTCTACCCAGGCTTATATGCCTTGCTTTTCTGCCCTCTCATTGGCTCTTAGTCCAGGTACCTCACTTCCTCTTTCTACACAGCTCTGTCACTGTCTGTCCATCTGTACAGACCTTCAGATCTCCATGGTTGGTACTGAGATTAAAGGGGTGTGTCACCACGCTTGGCTCTGTTCCCTAGTGTGGCCTTGAACACACAGAGATCCTGCCTACTAATGGATTAAGGGCGTGTGCTGCCTGACTTCTTTGTTTACTTAAAATAGCTGGCCTTTCGCCCCTGATCTCCAGGCCAGCTTTATTTATTAACACACAAATAAAATATCACCACACAGCTCCCCTCTCCACGCTGAGATTTGGGCTGGCTTGGGCTTGAACAGGTTTTGTGCATGCTGCTGCCATCACTGTGAATTCATATTTCCAGCTGCCCTGAAGTGTCCAGAGGATGTTTCCTTGTAGTCATTGACTGCCTCTGGCTCTTACAGTCTTCCTGCCCACTCTTCACTAATGATCCCCGAACCCTGGGAAATATGTACTAAATATGAAATTTAGGACTGAGCATTCTATAGTCGTTTATTCTCTGTACTTTGGCTGATGGTGGGTCTCTGTGTTAATCATAATCTATAGCAGATAGAAGCTTCTTACATGAGAGTTAAGAGATGCATTGAACTGGATATATTGATAAGTTAGTAGGAATAAGTTTAATACTATGTTCATTTAGCAGGGTAATAGTAACAGGTTCACTTCAGGGCCTGTGTCCAGTCTAGTCATGGGTTCTTGGCCTGACAATCGTTGGAGGTATTGAGTGTTTCTTATGGATCCAGACTCAAATCCAGTAGAAAGTGGTTGCTTATTTCCATGGTGTTCATGCCACTACTGCCCCAGTTGACATGTCTTGCCCGGTCAGTTGTTGTTGTAGCTGATGGGGCTCACAGCTGGGCATGATGGGTGATTACTTTTCTCTTCTGGTATTTTTACACAGTTCCTTCAATCACTAATGAAAACTAGTCAGTAGGGATGAAGCCACTAGGTCGGTACCAGCTTGATTTCATCAAGTTCTATGATTCAAGTATGTGGTATCTTCAGGTATTGGGTCTTACTGTCAAGTAATTTCCACAGCCAAGCACACTGGTGATAGCCTGTAACATTTAGATTTGGGGGAGGGATAAATAACACTAAAAGACCTTTTGAAAAAGACACATGGAAACCTACTACTGTAGAAGTAAAACCATATATATATAGTTAGTTAGTAAGTTAGTTAGTTAGTTAGTTAGTTAGTTAGTTAGTTAGTTAGTTAAAAAGGAATTACCTTATAATAGGGCAACACCCTCTACTAGACCACAGAGGCTAACAAATAAAAAAGCCCAGTGCCAGGAATAGGTTACTTCTTGTGCAGTTGTTGGCTGGTAATTTCCCAAAGACTTCACCAAACGTTTTATATAGTGGACTTTTAAGATGAATGTTCATTTGAGTGGGCACATAAAAGTGTTAGTATCATATTTATTGCCCATCAGTTTCTGAAAATAGCTGGACAGGTGTCAAGTGTTTTGCAAGGCAGTTGAGGCAAATTTAGCTTGGAACAATCCTCCAGTGTATTTATTACCTTTCAGAAAGTACCTTCTAATCAGGGAGCAAACCCAGAGAGTCCAACATTGCAGCATAAAAAGGACCATTTCTCAGTTTGTAAAGACTTTATTGCAATAATTAGACTTACCGTAATCAATAAAATATGTGAGCCAAGTTTATAAAAATTCCAATTTCCCATTGCAGAATTTCCTCTAGAAATCATAATTTTAAATTAAAACATAAGTGAAAAGAGATGCCTTAGAGATGCAAATAAATGTATGAGGTTGAGAAAAGCACAATACTTTAGGAAAATCAAGTGGGGCTTTAGGATAGCATGTTTTCAACTCCTTTCTATATCCCTTAGATAGTAACTTTCTAGGAAAATTAAATCTTAAAATGGCATGGAAAGAGAACTTTGTCTGGATTAAACACAAACACAATGGGCAGAAAGATTTGGTGAGATTTGCTTCCCTGTTTCCAGCAATCAAGAGAACTCAGGTGGAGGTGATACCATGGTTGCTTTCCTGAAGGTCTAATAGGAGGAAGTAGGTGTGTGAGTTTGACTGTGGGCATAATCGAAAACCACAAATTCACCAGAAATTAGCATGGAATATTGAGCCCTCACAGACTGAAAGCTTAGCTGGAAATCCAACTGATGAAAATAATAACATCCACTGAGAACAAGCAGATTGTACTTTTGTCAGTCTGTGTGATACATAGATTTTAAAAATGCTTGGATTCTCTTCCTTGTCTGAACTCAAGGCCTTTGCACTCGGAATTTGTAACTCACCATTTTGAGATAGGAGTCTATGTCTCTCTGCAGTCTAAGTTGTTCTAGGGGTTTGTTTGGGCCAAAAGAACATAATGAAAAGCATCATGGCATGCCATTTCTAAGCTTAAGTTACATGGGACCTTGGGTAGAGCCTTGCCCAGTCACATTAACTAAACCTAATCAAGATAAGAGGCCATATTGAGCAGAGATGAATTTTTCATGACAAGGTCATTGTTTACCATTTAGTTCCTAGCCAACTGACTTGTTTGTCAGAGACAAATAGTCAACCAATCAACAAGAACTACCCAACTTTCTTAGCATAAGTAACACTGTACGCTAGGTGTTTTAAGTCACTGAAGTTTATCAAGGGGTTGTTACACAGAAAAAGTGTGTTGAGGGTTTGGGTGCATACTTAAGTTGCCCTGGTCATGTGCAAGCATGAGGATCTGAGTTCATTCTCCATACCCACATGAAAATCTAGGTATAAACCCAGCACTGGAAAGGCAGAGAAAGGAGGGTCCTTATGGCCCACTGGCCAGCCAGCCAGCCTAGTCATATCAGCAAACTCCAGGTTCCAGTAAGAGACCTTGTCTCAAAAATTAAGGTGGAAGGTGGACAACTTCTTAGGAACAACACATAAAGTTGATATCTGGCCTCCACGTGCACATAGATGCATATGCACCCGCACACACATAAAACATGTGTACCATAACCTCATTACAGGATTTCACTGATGTCAGGCATGACATTTACATTAACATATACATATATTCACTTAATGAAATTTTCTCATCAGGACTGCTAATACTCCCACGAAGAGTCAAAGACCGTCTGACAAAAAACCCAATACCAGGCATGAGACATCGTCCCTTTAGTTGTTGGTCTGTGTTGTCCAAGAGACTCCTCAAACATCATATGCTATTGTTTTTGCCCTTGGTTGCTCCCCAGAGGTGGAAGGTAAGGCCCTGATGCTGAAGACACCATGTACTTCAGACTGAGGTCCCAGAGGCCTCTGATCTGGAACTGACCCAAATGCCCCTTCCCTGAGGACTAGTTTTCCTGGTCCCAGAAATTGCTGTGCAAGCTTCCAAAGGAGGGAAGCAACCAAGTAGCCTGAGATCGTCTTGTTTTTCAGATCTTGAATATTCTGAGGAGTCTGACAGGGATGTTGGTGTGTAAAGAAGATCTTCCAGACTCAAGGAGCAAAAGAGAGTAGCAACACTCGTTTTAGAAAAGTGTTGTGTGTGGTGGGGACATGTTCATGTGTGTGTGTGTGTGTGTGTGTGTGTGTGTGTGTGTGTGGTAGATGTGTGGAGATGTGTGTGCACATGCATAACAAGATGAGTGGAGAAGGTCCTGTGCCCTGTTTTATCACTCTGCACCTTATACTGTGAGACAATGTCTCTCACTGAATCTGGAGCTAAGGTGTTAGCCAGAAAACTTCAATAGTCCTCCTGCCTCTCATCCTCCACAGTACGAAGCCTTTTATAAGTTCTTGGGATTTGAACTCAGGTCCTCCTGCTTACACAGCAAATGCTCTTACTCATTGAGCCATCTTCCCAGCCCAGAAAACGGATTTTAAAGTCTGGATGGGAAACTGTGGATGCCTCGTAAAATTAACATAGTGGGACATAACCAGCATGGAAAAATGAAATAGAATTGCCAAGAACAGACAGAAATGGAGTGGAATAGAAAACATAAGGGCAGGGCTCATAGGAAGGGAAAGTTTGAATTCATTACACTGAATGTTCCAGTGATAAATGTACATTCATGCTTGTATTGCTCGCAAAGGAAAGTGCTTTTTTTAAATTTTGCATTGGCTGCCACATAAAGGCTTAATAATGACTATGATGGAATACAACTTGTATAAATGCTCATGCTGGAGATACAACGGGATGTATTCATCAAAATATTGATGGAGAAAATGTCTTATTTTCTAATAGTTATGGACTTTATTTTATATTAAAATTTGAGAAGAAAATCTACAACCTTGTATATTCTGACTTCTCCACTAAGAAGACTTCTAGCCTCTCTACTAAAAATTCATATTTTACATAAGGGTCCTAAAAGGAAATCCACCATTAGTACAGTATTTCTTCAGATATATGGGTGCCTGTTTTAATTTTTGAAAATATGGGGTTTTTGAGTATGAGGTATAATTTTGGAGATGGTGGTGGTGGTGGTGCTGAACTGCAATGGCCTTAAGTTATGTGGATATTCTTCTAACAAAAGTGTCAAGTTGGACTTTTAAGGAGAAAGCCACAGCTAAAGCTGCCCTTATAAAACTCACTGGATATGAAATCTCTCCTACAAATCAACATTTTGTTAATTGGGTGTAAAAACATAGGTAACATGCTTATTTGACTTACCACCGGGTTTATATGAGGTAATGTAACAACAAGAGGGATTTGGGATTTTTTAAACTCAAAATGCACCTAAAACAGTGCAAAGAAATTTCTTCTTTGCTGTGGTATTTTGGCTCACACAAGTAAAGGGGGGAATAGTTTATATTGATAGCTTTACATTATTGTATAATGTGCTTAGGGGTGGTTAAGTCATTCTTATTCTTGCTCTGATCTCCTTAGGACTATTGTACAGGAGGATTTATGGTCTGAGCATCAACACAGAGTCCTGCTTAAGAGCCAAGGTTTGGAACAGAAACTGTTTTCATGATAATTTAACAATGTAGCATCATAATCTTTTAGTGTGCTTTGGCTTAAATCAATTATCATTTGTTAACTGTTTTATTGGCTCTAGTTTTGGACAGTAATTTTTCTTTTCTATTCTAGAAACTCAATTTTACTTTTAGGTAAAATTTTGTTTTCATCTCTTTCTACATATATAACTTGATCCTAAAGTAATATGTACATACTAATAATTTGACAAAGTCAGTAATTTCTGCACTTGGGCTTTTAATAACTAATACCTTTGAGAGAGTAGAGAGACCTTATAGATAAGATATTTTGAATTCCATGTATCAAAGAGACATCATAGAGATGCTTATAAAAATATATAGAAATGAAATATAAATATTCTTATTCTGATTGACTGGATAAACTATACACTGGGAGTTTTCATAACATGTGGAGTGAAAATTCAGGTTATTAAAAACACAGAAACACAAGCAGTGAGGACATCAAAATATCAGTTTGGGCTTTACCATATAGAACAACAGTTAGACAGCTCAAATGCAATAGCACTTTCCAAATCAGAAGACATCTGATCGTCTGGCCACTGTTTAAAACAATTTAAGCTGCCTAATGAAAAACACAATTTAGGGCATTAGAATTTAGGCAAATAACTCACAAAACTTCTGTTCCTTGGCAAAGCAAAAAAAGTTATGTTAGCACACAAGCCTATGAAGTCAGAGGCCTCAAATAGCCAGCTGTAATATTTTATAAGTAATTATATTTACCTTATTAGAAGAAAGATTGCCTTTCTGATTAGATGTGAAGGTAGTGTTATGCAATAAATATGAAGATCTGACTCAAAGATAAATGTTTGTTCTCTCTCTCTCTCTCTCTCTCTCTCTCTCTCTCAATATTAAGGGACCACATGCTTCTCTGTGTTTCTTCTAAAGTTAATTTTAGCTTGCTTACTGTCCAAGGTATCTTGGGATGACTGTATTTCATGGAGTTCTGGAGACATAATGGTGCCTGAGCCATGATGGGTAATACTCAGGTTTAATTCCCCTTGGAGAGTTTGGATGCACTGGTGATTGTAATTGCTGCTCATGACTGAAGGGCTGAAAAGTCCCAGTGAACAATTCATTCATTGTCTCCGTCACATCTGGGTTAATGTTTCTTTCTTGGAGAGCTCTGTACCACTCTGTGCTTTGCTTCTTGCCACAAGATAGCAATGCCAATTTCCCTGTGTTTACTTGACAGTCTGGAGGCTGATGCATCGGTACTAGCCACAAATTAATGGAATTCTTTCCAGCTTGCGATGTTTGTGGACAGTCAAACAATAAGCCAAAAATCCTGAATTGTTTTGGCTGCATTTGTCTTAATTATGTGCCATTCTCAGAGATGATGTAAACACAATTACTAGTTGAAATGACCATGACATTTAAGATATTTCAAGGAAATAGATGAAACTCTTATGGAAATCCATGGGTCAGGAAAAAAGTTCACAGTTGTGTGAAGCCAGAGGGCATATCATATACAAGAGAGCATTAAGAAGGGAAAACACAAGTGCTCATATTAAACAAAATAGTATTGAGGTCAAGGTCTGAAGTCTGGAGTACACTTTCCTTCTTAGGTTTATGACATGCCTATGTTTTCAGAGCTAGTCACCTAGTTTCAGCTTCAGAAGTATTGGAAGAGGACAAGGTCAGAGAGGTGCTGTGGCAGGCCACCAAGCTCTACCTTGAAATAGAGGTGGAGTCAAATGCCCTAGTAACTGGATAATTTAAGCACAGAGCATCTGAAGAGTCCCACTATTTTGTTTTGAGCATAAAAGAAACATAAAATACCCAGGAAATCGAGGTCATCAGAAGTTCAGAGAAAGAGTCGACTCCTTTGGCTGCCCAGAAAGACTCCTTGCAATGGTAACTTTCAACTCCTGTGTCTTAAAAATCCTCATTGATTTACTCTCTACCTTCTAACTTACTGGAAGTCCCAGTGTGTTTGTAGAGATAAATTGACCCCAAATTAATTTAATTCTCGGTTCATTTCTTTGAATCAGTCAAAACCCCTTTCGATCTGGGACAGTACAACACAATTTGTGATTTTTACTATAGAATAGTGGTTCATGTTCGGCCTTTCCTTTAGAACTGCCAGTTAAGCTGGGTGGTAGTGGTCCACGCCTTTAATCTCAGCATTTGGGAGACAGAGCCAGGTGGATCTCTGTGAATTTGAGGTCGGCCTCATCTACAGAATGAGATCCAGGACAAGCATCAAAACTACACAGAGAAACCCTGTCTTGAAAAACCAAAAGAAAAAAAAAGAAAGAAAAGAACTGCCAGTTGAAGTTAGCCTAAATTGACCTGTATATCTTGAGTTTATAGGTAGTATCTAGTAGCCTAACTTAGTATGTAAATAAATTGCAGCCATATTAAGAGTGTATTATTTTTATTAGCATATATTAGATGTGCAATTAATAGGTTTCATTTCGACATTTCCAAACAAGCATAGAATGACTATGGTTATATTCTCCCCCATTCCTTCTTTTTAATTTCCTCTCCATTTTCCTGTCTCCTTTTACATCCCCAGCAGCTACCTTTCTTCCTTCATGTTTTATTTGTTAAACCCAAATTCTACAGAAGAGAGGAAACTATGTGATACTTGTTTTTATGACACAGGCTGTTTCTTTCAACATGATGATGCTCAATCCCATCCATTTTCTTGTAAGTGACATAATCTTATTTGGTTATTTTTTGAGACAGGGTCTCTCTATGCAGCCCTGACTGTCTTGGAACTTGCTATGTAGACCAGGATGTTGAATAATATTCCATTTTCCTTGTCCATTCTTGGCAACATTCATTGTTTTTAACCCTACAGAGGTATTAGAAGAGGACCAGCCTAGAGGAGGGGACAAGGCAGGCCACCAAGGTCTATCTTGAAAAAGAGGTTGAGTAAACTGCCGTATCATCTGACTAACTGTGACAAAGAGGAGATCGAGTCTCTGGAATTTTGATTTGTTGTTCCCTGATGCAAAAGTTAATGAATATTCTCTCATATATTTATTGATCCTTTGAGTTTTTTCCTTTGAGAATCACCTGGTCATTTGGATATTTACTGATTGAGTTATTTTTTATTTTTGTGTTTAATTTATGCGTTCCTTATGTATTCTAGGCATTAATATACTGTCAGATTAATACTTAGCAGTGATTTCCTCTTGTCCTTCAGGCTGTCATTTCATTGGGCAGGTTGTCCTGCTGTGAAGAAAAGTTTTAATTTGCTTCTCATCCCATTTATTACTTAATTAGCTAATGGAGTCATATTCAGAGAGGAATTACTTGTTATTATATCTTGAAGTATTTCCCCCATGTTTTCCTGAAGCAGCCTTAAAGTTTCATGTTTTCCATTAAGATCTTTGTTCCCCTTTTCCTTGTTTTTGTGCCATGTGAGAATAAAGATAGAATTTCGATCCTCTACATGTGGGTTTTCAGTTTTCCAGAACTACTTGTCTAAGCAATTATTTATTGCCCAGTGTATAATCTTGCAATTTTCTTCAAGAATAAGATGACTATGTCCTTATGAACTTCTTTCTAGATCTTCTGTTCCGTTGGTCTGTATGTCCACCTTTGTACTGCTATCATGCTGTTCTTGTTACTATGGCTGTGTAGTGAAGTTTGAAGGAAGGTGTTGTGAAACCTCCAGCATCCATCGGGATTGCTTCAGCTGTTGGGGAATGTCTATATTCCCACAAGAACATATGATAACAAATAGTTGGGTATCTAAGCTTCATTCAGCCAATCACCAGTTGCTCAACTGATCAGACCTTGTCCATACAAAGCAAATGCCCACCTATAAGTAATCAACTTGACTCTATATTTTACTTCTTTTATCCATCTGTAAGTAGTGTTGGCCCAAATTGCTTGCTGAACCTCCAGTGTTGCAAGATATTGCTTAACAGGTGAATTATTATTATTTGCTCTAAATAGATTCTTCTAAATTTATTTTCTGTACTGTTTTGCTTTAATATTTGTAAAATATGTTGAGGCCAAAGACCACTTCCAGAAATTGAACTGATCATCTTTAAGTAAAGCTTATGTGTGAGTATCTCTTACTATCTTTTCATATGATTCTCATGCTTGTCAAAAACTGAAACTTACTATGAAAGATAATCCAAAAAACTGAAATGCAGGTCAGTTTTTAAAAAGGATTTGGTCTTAATTCTACATTATTTTATTTTGTCTATTTTTTACACACCTTCTTAAAAATTACCTTTCTAGTTAAGGAATTTCTCACAGTTTTAAATTGAAAATGTAATTTCATTGTTTAAAATGAGATACACCCATATATACAAACATATGTAACTATATTTGTTTACAACATCAAGCAGAATACTATATATTTATGTCTATAAATTGGGATTAAAGCATCTAACAGTAGTATTACAAAGTATTCAATGCAGTTCTCATAGGAAATCATTAATTATTTTTAAAAATTATTTTATGATTAATTCTCATAAGAAGACATAAGCTATATATATGATATAACAAGGTAAAAAAATTTAAAAGTAGAGAATACACATTAAATTGTTCCAAAATGTACACACCAGCAATCTCAAGATTGCCCTTAAGCTCCTGTTTTTTTCCTTTACTGTCAGTGGTTGAGGAGGAAAACAGAATACAGCTCTTTGACTTCATGAAAAACTGAACATCTGGAAAGCTCAGATGCATTATTTGTTAGCAGGAGAAAATAATCACCATGTAATAGTTCAAGGCAAAAAAGGAGAGCAAATTCAAGGCATGAGTTGAGATGATAGCTGTTGGAAAATGTAACAGTCATGAAATTCGATGATTTGGGGGTGATCTGGTCCTCTCTAAAATAACTCCCAGACAGAAAATCTTCTCTCAAGCCTGTTTGATGAAATCATATGGTTATAAATCAAGTCCAGAAATGGAAATTAGTAAATGGACCACATCCTTCCGATGGTTTTGAAAAACTCTGCCCTGCCTTTCTGGGGAAGACATGTTGATTATGAGTGATCTGTCGTGTTGAACTCCACAACATGACTCAGATCACCAGTCTTTTTAGCAGCTATCCAGAGTTCTTGAAGCTTGGTCAAAAATGCAGTTGGTACCACCAGAGTGCAGACACTTAATTTATAAGCATTTCTTCAGTAGCGTAAGTGTAAGTCCCTGCTTTCCCCTTAACAAAATATGCTAGCCTTCCCTCACATCTGCTTCCTCAATTCAAATATATATGGCCATTACTAAAGTCAGTTGTAAGAATTTGGTAAGTGGTTTGGATTATTTCATGGTTCTTCATTTCCATGACAAGCTTTCCAGTACTAATGGGGATGTGGGATATATCTGAGACTGTTTACTTTCCCCCCCAAAAGTCCTGTTCTCTGCCCAGCATGTGGGGTTCTGTCTTTTCTTCACCATTGAATACTCCTGTCCATCCTTCAGGGTGTGTGTCTAGCACAATCTCCTCTCCAGAGTTGCTTTTTGATTTACCTACCACTGATCAAGTCAGCTTCTCTTACTGGAAGATAACAACCTGCTATGAAACAAATTACATTACGCTAATTTGCTTCTGTGTTGTATGGAAGCCATAGTTTCATGTGTGTATACGTTTGTGTATGTGTATATATGTGTATATATATAGGTGCATGTGTATATATGAATGTGAGTATGCCTGTGTGTATCGTAGTGACCAGAGACCAACCTCAGGTGTTGTTCATCAGGAGCTGTCTACCATTTTAATTTATTTTTAAAATGCCTTCTCTTCTTGGGGCCCAGGCCTCATTTCTTCAGCTAGGCTAGCTGTTCATCAAGCTCCAGGGACCCTTCTGCTTCAACTTTCCCAGCACAGGCATAAAAAGCAGATTCTGCCACACCCGACCTTTTTTTTTTTTAACTTAGGGATCAAGTTTAAATCCTTAATGCTTGCATATCAAACACTTTACTGATAGATCTATCTCCCCAATTTCATGCCCTAAGTTATATTTTTAACTTGATTCACTTTTATTCAAGAAACCCTTGTTATTAGAAACAAAATAGAAACTAAACCAAAGCAGAGAAAAGTATCACCTATAAACACAACTACCACAGCAAATGACAGTTGTTTTTCTGTATTTGTGAGTCTGTATCTTGAGATTTACAAACTGTGAACCATAAATATTTGAGGAAAAATTATATCTTGCGACTGGTACAGTGTTTATCCAGCATACACAGGATCCTGGGTTCCAGCCATGATGGGGAAAATTGCATCAATGTTAAATATGTGTAGATTTCTTTTCTTGTCATTATTTCGTAAACAATATAGTATGATGACCATTTACATGGCATTTAAACTACATTAAGCATTATAAGTAATCTACAGATGGTTTAAAGTATATGTGATGGTGTGTATATGTAAGAGAGAAACACCTGCAGATCTGGAATCTCCGGGTGTTGGGGGATGTGGGAGAGCCAGTCCTTCATTGATGCTGCAATGCTGGGCGTATCTTGTTTCTGATTTCCATCCAGTTCTGTTGAGTTTGGGCTATGCTTAGATATTTGCTCTTTTAAACAGTGTTTGATTGATATCTCTGCAGGTCCACTGGGGCACACTTATTCAATTATCTCCTTTAGCAAAATATTTAGGATGAAAGTTGTTGAACCAATTGATAGCACTTTTTTTAAACCTCCATGATTTATATTCCAAACTGACCTCCTGAAAAGTTGTTTCAATTACTTGTAGGACATTTCCCATATGCCAGAAAGACATTGTTTATGCTTCTGTATTACTTTACAGACAAAGACTAGTTTTTATTCATTTTACATTTTCAAGTCTTATAACACCTGACTTGAGGTTTATCAGGAGAAAGATGAATGAGAGGATGGAATTGGGAGGAAAAAAAAGGCAGATTTGCTTTCACCATCAAGATGATAAACAAGTTGTTAGCGTTCCAAGTCAGGCGTTACTTAGAGACCAGATTATGTTGCTGGTTCCATTCATTTATATCTTATACTGTATCCTTACCTAGTCTTATTGAGACTATATAATGCTCCTCTCCTTTTCAGTTTGTGACTGGGCCCCAGCTTTTTCCAATGTCCTATAGGTGAAATTGATACCCTGCTCTTCCTGGCCTATTCTTGAGAGTTTATGTCTGTATTCTTTTTTCTTACCACCATTGGGAACAGCATAGTCCCAAAATCATAGATGCTTCCCAGGCTGACCTGCAGAATTAAACTTGGGGAAAATATGAGCTAGCTGTAGGAATAGCCTCCTCGAGGTCTGCCAACTTGTTCAGGAATCAGAATAGCCCTAGATACCAGAAGGACCGAGTCCAGCCTGGATTATCCAAATCCCTGGTTTTGAAATAGTATGTGAGTTAACATATTTTATGAAGTATTTCTTGAAACTAGTGAACTTAGGAATAGCTTATTGTGAAGTAGTACTGTAGTTCTGCTGATAAATTTCTCCACAGTACTGCTCAAATTGACTTCTATATTAGTTACTTAAATATGAAAAATCAACCAGAATTCAGCATCCTGCCTTCTCTGCCTCATCTTTTGGACTCACAGCCTTATGACAGACAGCTCTTAGGTACCAGAGACTCATAACCTGTTCAGATGTGCCTTGACTTATTGTCTTTAGTTATGTGACGATCAACATTTTACTTCATCTCTCTGGGTTTTATTTTCTTCTCCTTTAAAGTACAAATGATATGAGCCCTGTCTCTTTATTCTAACACATCTGCTAGGAAGCTGGGCATTAAGTAATGTTTTCAGAGTACAATCACTATTTGCATAATGAGTTAGTTTCTCACGTTTTTGTCTTTGTCCCAAGACTTTCATTTGGTTCCAGCCTAGAATCTACATCTCCTGAAATATTGATCAAAAATTCAATATCCAGTTGACTCGCCATTAAAGAAAGAGCTTATTTAAATATTGTAAGACAGGAAGTCACTTCAGCTCCTGCTTACACACTACTGAGAAGTGTGTGCTGCTGGTTTAAATGGTCCTTTTACATGTTAAATATGGAAGGTTTTCAAACTCAAACAGTCGGAGACATCTGCAAAAAAATTTTTACATCTCACTTTCCATAAAATTCTGTAGTTGAAAAATAATTAAAAATGGTAAAGTAATCTGCATGTCTCCTAAAACCAGATAGTTTAGAATACAAAAATACAGCTTACAAGGAGTAAGATATAATCAAATATCTGGAAGATGTAATCTTTTGATAAACTGTCATTTGGAAGGAAAAAAACCAAAAACAAACAAGAAAACACCACCTAGACTGAGAAAAAGTTGTTTGGAGCTTCAGGATTTTATATCCTGCAACAATTCCTTTGGAGAGTTCCTAGGACCTGAGCTCAGGGCTCTGCAAATGGCACAGTGAGAGTCGAACCCAGAGACTCCTGGTACATAATAGGAAGGGAGTTATCCAGGGCAGGTTAAGAAAGTTGGTATCATACTGGTGGGCAAAGGGAGACCTCCTGAGGGGCCTCAGGCAGAAGCATGGCTAAGACCATTCTGGCAATAAAGTGGAATGAACTCAAGAAGTCAGTCTTGAGTGAGGCGCTGTGTGCATGCTTCTGTAATCAACTGTATAGTACGTGCTCTGATTAAGGAATGGATCCAAATGTATCTTTTCACAGTAAAATGGGACCTTCACTGACTGCCTGAGGACTTACCATGACATCGGACTCTGTAATAAAGAGAACATCAGCTCTTGCAGGAATATGCGTCATCTTGAAAGAAATAGGGCTGCAAGGTGCTTCATGGAT
This sequence comes from Peromyscus nudipes, assembly GCA_902168325.1. Lineage (NCBI taxonomy): Eukaryota > Metazoa > Chordata > Mammalia > Rodentia > Cricetidae > Peromyscus > Peromyscus nudipes. The sequence goes on from CABHPH010159714.1 coordinate 31,777, forward strand.
ATCATCATCCCTAGTGAGGTCCGGATGGGAATCTCGAACCAGGAAGAAGCACCACATACAACATGACTCTCAGAAAAAGCAACAGAGACAATTTTGTCCCTGCTCCCTGTACTTTCAAGAGTTAGGAAGTATATACTATATCACAACTGAACCAAATCATTTCAGAAGTTATGGAGGAGGAGCCCATCTAAGTTGGAGGAGCTGTCTTGATCATAAATGAGCTAAAAATACCCCAGAATATCAAACAGTGGAAAACAACTTTCTGCCCTTAGGACTCGGGTTAGACTTCAGCTTGATTAGGTTGCACATGGCATCCTAGGACTCACCACTGTATCACCAGCGATGAATTCTAGTGTGTGACCAGTGGCAGTGAAGGGAATATACCATGAATGTTGTGGCTTCTTCTTGCCTTGAGACCAAATAGGGGCTTGGACAAACAGATTGTAGTCTTTGAGGTACTAGGCTGGAAGAGACAAGCCTTAGATAGAGCATCATAATCTGCTATCTGCTGGTTTTATTGCTTGGTAAGATTGTGAAGCAGGGGAATTGTCTCATACCCTGACAGTTCCTGGAGTGGTGTTACTGTATGACTATCAGGTTGGAGAGAGATGTTTCAGGCTTTAACCAAGAGCTACTCAGACTCAAGGAATAATCATTTCTGCTGTTCAGTCTCATAATTTGAAAATATTATTCTTCCTTGGTTCTCTACATTGTTATATTTATTTTGAATCTTTTATATATCCTTTGCTAAGTTTCAATTCAAAGCCATAATAGTAGACCACATTTTCCAAAACCCTGATCCAAATTCTGGTTTCTGCAGTCAATTGAATGGTTTTGAATCCAATGATTTTTATCCAACTATGAAGTTCATGGTATAATATTACTCTCAAAAATTATTCTTTGGAATTGAATAATCAGACTTGTAAATGTTCTTTAAAATGAACAAAAGCTTAAATGAAAATACATAACAGTTCTCTCTTCTAATATTTATCCAGTTTCCATAAAATTTTCCTCAGAAATATTACAATTTTAATGACCTTAAACTGTTAGACATTTTTATAATTAAAATTGCTTTCATCAAAACAATGTTACAAAGTAGAATGTATGATATATGATCTATTATATTTTTTACACTGATATGTGTTGAATATGAAATTATTTTTTGGGGTTTTTAGTGTAATATGTCATTGTGCTAACTAGTAGCTTAAACTAGGCATATCGAATTGCCTCTTAATTCTCCCTGTCTTTGCTGTAAACAAGTTTTTAAATACACCATGGTATCTCATGCTTCAGTTTGCACATTCAAAGAATAAAGTGGCTTCACAGTGGTATTCTGAGGGCTAATTATATATTTATGAAGCAATTAAAACAACTGTCAAAATTATTCAATATCATGAAATATAACTTAATTGCTTTTATTGTATTATTGACACTGTGGGACTATTAATTTGCTTGCTAAGATTTCCAAAGCACTAGATAAAATACATAATTGTGATAGATGGAAACAAATAATGTCATTGGCTTACTGTAGAAACTTGTATTCAGACCTACTGAGGCACGTTTGGATTACTAAAATTCACTAAGCAGCTCTTCTATGACTTTCATTAAAACACCAATGTGAAGTATATTCATGGGAACCAATTGAATACTTAAATGAGCAATTGTAGACTTGCCAGCAATCTCTCTGACCACCCACTTCCTGTGAACCACCCACTTCCTGTGAATAATGTGCTGCTATTAGTATTTTGTCATTTCTCCTGTTTTGAAGCTTATATTGCAAATTATTTATTCTCTAAGCAAAATGGTTGATATGATTTAAAAAGTAGGTTCAGATAGGCAATTTGAAGTGGATCCAGTAAATGAGAGTTCACGCTATTGATATTCAAAGAAATAATGAGCCAAGTATTATATGAAAATGAAGCAGTTTGGATCCAAGATAAAATTTTCATAAGAAAATCAGGACATTAAAGACTTGAGACAGTGGTCAGAAAAGGTATTCTCTCAGAATAAAGAAAATAATGAGTGAAATGTACAGCTTGAAAGAACAGAGAAAATGTGTGGGGGGTCACAATAGTGGAAAATGATTTTATTTCTAAATAGTAGAATAAGTAAAACATTTCCTGTTTTCTCCTACAGTGTTCTTAAAAGGAAAAAAAAACAGAATTTGAGAACCTAGTTTTAAATCAACATCCATAATACTTGTTTAAAGAATATGTTAGCTATTTTTTGAGCCTTGGATTAATTTTATCTTTATTATCCCTGTGAAGTAGGTAGGGCAAATATGAGGGGAGGTGGGTGCTGATTTTTTTAGGCCAAAGACTGACATTTATATGAATTTGTTGCTAACCGTAGACCCCTGGGCAGGTCAGTTAATGGCTTGGAGATTCCCTTTCCTCATCTGTACCATGAGAACATGTGCTGTCTACCTCACAGGGTTGTTGTGAGGTCAAATGAGATCATGTACACGAAAGATTTGTAAATGGTAAAGTTAAAAAAAAAAAGAATATGTTACCTATGACGGGACACCTCGCGCAGCCTTGAGGGGGAGAGGCTTGGACCTGCCTCTGCTAAATGTACCTCCATATGGGAGGCCTTACCTTCTTGTAGTAGGGAATGGGAGTGGGTTGGGAGGGGGAGGCTAGAGGGACAGGAAGAGGGAAGAGGGAGTTCTTTGATTGGTATGTAAAATGAATAAAAAAATTTTCTTAATACAAAAAAAATGTAGTTGGCAGAGAAAATGTCAGATGCTTGTCTGTAGATAATAAATGAATGAATGTGTGGAAATGACTTAGAGGGAAGAAGGTTAAAATGACTTTAGGTACAGAGACAGAGGATGGTAATGGAAAACTGCTACTATTTAACCTAATATGTTTGCAAGTCAAAAAATGAAGATGTTATTGGCAGCAATAAAGTACCAGCTGGTGAACTATGGAGCTGAAAAGAATATGTTTGTTGAAATTAGTTAAAGCAATAGTCAGAGTTTTACTCCTCGCCCCCAACCAACATGTCCCTGCTCTTTTTATGCTTAAGAGTTTGTAAGTATGTTTTGTAGCACAACTGAACCAAAATATCTCAGAGATTCTGGGTGAGGAGTCCAGAGGAAGAAAAACTAGTAATGTTGTCTTCATCATAGTTGGGCTAAGTAAAAGTCCCAAAACCAAAGTGGTGAGAACCAACTTTCTGCCTTTAGGCCTTAGGTATGCCTTCCACACAGGACTTTGGAAGGTTTGTTCGTTTTATCTTGTTTATAGAAACCCCCAAAGAGAAAGGAAACCATATTAGTTAAGAGCTTCTCTTGCTTCGATGTAACATCATCACCATGACAACATTAGGAGAAAGTCTTTAAACTGAGCTTGTGGTTTTGAGGGCTAGAGTCCACAGCAGCAGAGCAAAGACATGGCAGCAGGAACAGCTGAGAGGCTACGTTTTGATCCATAAACAGGAGGCAGAGAGGACACTGGGAATGGCTTTAGTCTTTTGAAACTTCCAAGTCCAATCCCAGGGACACACCACTTTCGACAAGGCCACGCTTTTGAATTCTTCCCAAGCAGTCGCACCAACCAGGGACCAAGTATTCAAGCAGCCTATAGAGGCTATTTGCATTCAAAACACCACAAGGATCAACAGATTCATGAGTTGGTCACCAGATGATTTGGACATTTTATATTCAACCCCCCCCCTCTGTGAATCCCTAAGACAAATAGAGCTTCTGGACAATTCTCAAGTATTTTACCTCTAATCTTAAATGAATAACCAAGTAACATCCACCATATGAGAAAATCCTATTGCAAGAGAGATAAACACCAAAGAAAACAGGAAAAAAGAAATTTGAAGATGATAATCAGGGGAAAAGAGAAAACTTTAAGTCATTATTAATCACCTCCAAAAGGTGAAAAAATTTTTATGCCTTAAAATGCTGCCAAATTCTTGAGAGAACATTGTTATCAGCAGTATTAGTCAGCTATTTACTATAGTCAGTACTTGATTAGGCAGGATGAGTCCACAGGTGCAATAAAGTCATGAGAGTTGGGTGGGCAACAGACCACTTTCTGATTTTATTTGATGATGCCTGCTCCAAATTCGTGGAACTCATGTCTGCTACTGTAAACCCAGCCCAAATCCCATGGCTTGGAAGGTCATAGTCATGTTGATGAAGCTTCCAGTGGCGGTCAGCAAAATAGACATGTGTCTGTCAAAATGCATTCTAAATAAATATGCTTATGTCCATAGATTGGTCCCATTATCTGCTTTGGGCAGTGAACCCTTTCTTTTCAGTAGTCAGTGGTGACTTTAGAGTCTCATAGTTGGTCAAAGTACTGATAATAAATGATTGTTGAATACCCAGCCATGATAAGCCAGCTATATTATTCTACGCTATGCTCAGGGAATATTTCAGAAGAGGGATAGGAAAATATGAGAGCTAGAGGAAAGTTGGGAGATGGTGTGCAATCCTCACAGTAGCTGTGATAATCTGTATAAGATCTATAAAGGATTTTATAGTTGATGGAGAAGGAGAGATAGTTTTTCAGTTGGTATAACAATGGTTAAGGTACACATATTCCTGTAAACAACCCTAATTAAATTTATTGGTATACACATACTTCTATACACCAAAAAAGGAAAAAAGAAATGTTAGTAGAAGGGGCCTGGGCCATCTCTCCATCCCCATCAAAAATAGTTTAATTTTTCAATGATAATTTATTTTTTAAAATTATAATTACATAATGTCTTTCCTTTTATTCCCTTCCTTACATATACTCCTCCTTGTGCTCTCTCTCAAATTCATGGCATCTTTATTTTAATTAAAAATATATATGTATATACATATATGTGTGTATACACATATATACAATTTATACATTATTCATATGCATACTTATAAATATATAATGCAACCTGCTCAGTCTGTATAATGTTACTTATATATATATATGATTTCAGGGCTGACCACTTTGTATTGAATAACCAATTGATGTGATCTTCCCTGGGGAAGACTATTTCTCTAGTTCTGAGTACTCCTTAGTTGCCTGTAGTTTTATGTCTAGGGTTGAGGTCTCATGAGCTTTCTCCTCTCCATGTTAGCATTGGTGTTATTGCTGCTTAGGCCTTGATATCTACAACACACTTCTGCACCTAAGATTCAGATGTCATTGTGGAAGAGGGGGCAGAAAGATTTTTAAGACCCATTATACAAATTTTCGAAACCCAGGTAAAAAGAAAATTGTAAAACATCCAGAAGGTGGAAAATGAAATAATAAAAAAAATTAGGCATAGGAATGTTGAAAGATACTAAAATGGAAACTAGAATGCAACGGGAAAGGCTGATGGAGTTGTGAGAAAATAGTTTTCAAGCTTATGAAGGTTAATTTTAACTGTCCACTTGACACAACCTAGAATCACCGGGGGAGAGTCTCAGCGAGGGACTGTCTGTATTGGGCTGACCTGTAAGCATGTTTGTGGGAGATTACTGTAATTAAGTTAATTGACATGAGAAGATCTAGCCCACTGTGGGTGGCACTGTTTCTTAGGCGAGGGGTCTTGAACCATGTAAGATTGAAGAATCATGCTGAGCACAAACAATCAGGCACCCACGTACATGCATTCATTTCTTTCTCCTCTTGACTGTGGATACGATGTGACTAGCTCTTTTAAGGTCTTGATGCCTTGGCTTCTCTCCATGATGGGATGTGATTTGGAATTGTGAGGTAAAATAAAAATTTTCTCCTCTAAGTTCCTTTATGACTAGGTTATTTTATCACTGCAACAAAAATGAAGCTAGAACAAGGCCATAGTTTAATACCTAGCAAAACTACCCTTCAAGTATTAGGATGGAATAAAGTTACTTTGCAACTGATCGTTCAACCTACTACAAAATATGTTTCATGAAAATAAACAAATGAAAAAGGAATCTTTGCATCTGGGGAATCAGTTTGTAAATGAGGCAAAGAGTTTATAGGATGAGAAGACAAAGCGCTGGGTGTTAGCTCTGGACTTTAGCTCAGAGAGAAAAGAGCATAGCAGGAAACAGGATTTCTCCAAAGTAAAGGGCACAAGTGGCTAGTGGTCAGACAGGACCGTTCTTTAAAAAGATGACTTTAGGTGTGTGTTATTAGAGTCATTAGAGAATATGAGAAGTCCTGGACTTAAGGAATACTAAAATTTTCTCTGGAAAACAAATACCAGTATATAAATGGCATTGTAATTAGAAAAAAATGCAGTATTTAGATATTACAGTCTTTATTTCCTTAAGCTGTGATAGCTGATGTATTAGTCAGGTCCCCCAAAGAGCCTGTTTGTGGATGTTTTAAATATAAAATCTGTATGTGTGTGTGAGCACATGTATGTGCACTCCCGTGTGTGTGTGTGTGCGCGTGTGTGTGTGTGTGTGTGTTAGAGAGAGAGAGAGAGAGAGAGAGAGAGAGAGAGAGAGAGAGAGAGAAAGAATTTGTTTGCACAGTGGGTCAAACACACACACACACACACACACACGTATGGGTACATATTTGCTTTCCTGTTCACACTACACTAATAATATGTATCAAACATGTGTGTATGAGGCTTTAATGGTTAATGTACCAGATTTAACCAATAGACTTGCAAGTATTTTTATTCTGATCAATATTTTTCTTAAGGGAATGTGAAAGTAATGGCATTGATGCCGTAACAGTTGGTCTTGGTTATATTAAGAGAACCAGTTCCCCAGGAAATAGCAGTGAAGAACTATTACAGATGGACATAGTTCAGGGTGTAGTGTGCTGAATAGTAGATACAACAGGGCATGTCCACATCCTAGTCCCTGAAACCTGGGAATGTTACCATCTATGCCCAAAAGATGTCCATTACCTAATAGGACAAAAGACATGCTGAATATTATTGAGGTGAGGTACTTATCCTAGATTTTCTTGGTGCTCTAAATACAATCATAACTGTTCTTGTAAGGGATATGTAGTCAGTTCTGAGGCAGGCACACAAAATGTGAAGATAGTAGATTCTCCCTCCAGCTTCTAGAAGGGATGTAACCCTCCCTGTCTTCTCCTAAAGAGTGGACTTCTGACTTCTAGATATATGAGATAATAAGTTTCTCTCCCTCTCTCTCTGTCTCTCTCTCTCTTTCTTTACCTACTTGGAGGCTGTAGTTATTTGTAGCAGATTCCAGCAACCAGACAGAAATACTGCACTATACTTTCTATTATCTACCAAGTAACTATTGAGAAGTCCTGACATGGTAGGCTCAGGAAACATTTCACAAGGGAAAGTGTTTTAATTGAGTTTTAGGAAATGAGATTTAAAAGTATTCAAGAAGAAGAAAGAGCACAAGTGAAGGCAAGGAAGAGAGATGTTCTGGGGATGGAACAAAGGGGACCTCAGTGGCTATAACATGGAGAAATGGAAAAGAATTCTAGATAGCAAGTGTTTGTGTGTGAAGAGGCCGTATCTGAAGTACAAACACGCATGGTCTGATGGGCTGTGACTGACCAAGGGGGTGTGTGATGGGACATAATTATATGGAACCCTACAGGACAAGTCTGGAAATTGGACTGTCAGTGAGCAGAGTTTTGTAATTGTCCTGCAAGACAGTAGAGGTGATGACCCAGTACCCACAGACACATCCAGTGGGTCTGAGGAGAGAAGATGCTTTAGAAGATGATTCAGTATGAGAGATGTTGGCTAGAAGTGAGGTAAGTAGGGAAGAAGGTACAGGGTAACTTGGACTCTAGATAGAGTTCACAGTGTGCAAAGTGACACTGAGTAGAGAAAATGCCATTGGAGGGGGAGAACATGGTGCTTGAAGCAATGTGAAGACACTTCCTCCACATTCTGAGCTAAGTGTGAGCCTGGAATGCTGAGTACTGCATGTCTGCAACCTACCAGTGCCCTTGACTGCTGCTTCTTCTCAGGTGTCAGCTTTCTTATCTGCAAGGCTTGCGAAGCCAGGTGTGGTGATGCTATTATCTCACAGAGTTCCTGGGATTTCCAGAGATGTCTGTGAGGGCAGGACTAGAGAATCCTGCACTATTTTCTTATGACACGAAGGTGAGATCATTTCAAATGGCCTCTTGAGGAAATGATCACCTTCTAGACAAATGGACGGTTAATGCCACATGTCTGGAATCCTGAGAGGCAGCAGGATTGCAAGGTCAGATCTAAGAATCCTTGGCAACTAAGTGAAGGCGAAACAGCCATCTGAATCCTGAAGGCCAGGAAGAGGAAAACGCTGATGCAGATGCTAGAGTACCAGCTCCTTAGGCATAGAGAAAGGAAGGAAATGGGGTGAGTAGTACCAACATGGAAAGATGGACTGTGGAAAGATTTATGGGAAGGGTTAAGGGTGGGCACTGGATCTTTTCATAGTTATGCCAACGCCAACAGGTATAGCAGTTCTGAAAAGAAGAGAAGAATTTTGGCTATATAACAATGTATAAGAAATTGTTGGGGAGACAGAGTGGGAGAGCAAGGAAAGAGATACCATGATAAATGAAAACATCATGGGAATAGGGAGAAACAGAGTGCTAGGGAAGTTCCCAGGAATCCACAAGGATGGTCCCATCTTAGACTACTGGCAATGGTCAAGAGGGTGCCTGAACTGGCCTACTTCTGTGATCAGATGACTGAATGCCCTAACTGCCATCATAGAGCCCTCATCCAGTGATTGATGGAAGCAGATGCAGAAATCCACAGCCAGGTGCCAGGCTGAGCTCCAGGAGTCCAATCGATGAGAGAGAGGGGGGATTCTATGAGCAAGGGTCATTGAGATCATGATGGGAAAAATGTACAGAGATGGCCAGCCAAACTAGTGGGAGCACATGAACTGTGGACCAATAGCTGAGGAGCCCCCCCATGGTACTGAACTAGGCCCTCTGGAGAGGTGAGACAGTTGTTTAGCTTTAACTGTTTAGGGCCCCCCAGGCAGTGGGACCATCCCTGGTGCATGAGCCGGCTTTTTGGAGCCCAGTGCCTACTGTGGGACGCTTTGCGCAGCCTTGTTGCAGGGAGGAGGGCTTGGACCTGCCTCAACTGAAACGTACCAGGTTCTGCTGACTCCCCATGAAAGACCTTGCCTTGGAGGATGTGGGAATTGGGAGGTGGCCTGAGGGGGAAGACTGGGGGCAGGAGAAGGGAGGATAGGGGAATCTGTGGTTGATATGTAAAATGAATAGAAAATCTCTTTAATAAAAAAAATTATTGGAAGCCATGTGTTTTAGAAGCCAGGCTTTCTTTGGGTTTCTTTGTTTCTTTGTTTCTTTGTTTCTTTCTTTGTTTCTTTGTTTCTTTCTTTTCTTTCTTTCTTTGTTTCTTTCTTTGTTTCTTTGTTTGTTTGTTTGTTTGTTTGTTTGTTTGTTTCTTTCTTTCTTTCTTTCTTTCTTTCTTTCTTTCTTTCTTTCTTCTTTTCTTATACATTACATTGCAACTGCAGTTTCTCCCCCCTCCACTCCACTCAGGTCCTCCCTGCCCCCCAGCCCTCAGGTCCACTCCTCCTCTGTTTCCCTTCAAAAGAGAGCAGGCATCCCAGGGATATCAACCTAACCCATCATAACAAGTTACAATAAGACTAGGCACAAACCCTCATACCAAGGCTGGATGAGCCAACCCAGTAGGAGGAAAAGGGTCCCAAGAGCAGGCAAAAGAGTCAGAGACATCTCCTGCACACTCCCACTATTAGGAGTCCCACAAGAAGCCCAAGCTACACAACCATAACATATATGCAGAGGACCTAGCTCAGACCCATAAAGGCTTCCTGATTGTTGATACAGTCTCTGAGCCCCTATGAGCCCTGCTTAGTTGCTTCTGTGGGACATGTTCTCTTGGTATCCTTGACACCCCTGGCTCCCACAATCCTTCCTTCCTCCCTCTCTTCCACAGGGTTCCCCAAATTCTGCCTAAAGTTTGGCTGTTTCTGATTTCATTCATTGCCTTTTTTTTTGCCAGTCCTGTTTGATTCTATCCTGGGTCCTTGGTCTATCCAGTGGGTTTCATTTTTAAAGGACAGTTCAGTATCTCATGTAGCTTTGTGCTGAGTACCCAGTAAATCCACATAGCAAAGTTAGCAAATTTATTGATGTACAGTTTGATGGCATGTATCCAGTACTTTCTCAGTATTTTGCAATCAAGGCCTCTGTCTAGTTCCAAAACATTGCATCACTCCCCAAGAACCTTGTGCTCCGTAAGCAGTCATTTCATTCTCCCCCTTCCCAGCACCTGTTGACTAACAATTTTCTTACTGTGTTTAGGGCCATATTTAGATATAGACCCCTAAGGAAAGAATAGCTTTTCAACTACATATGAGGATTTGGGTCTAGTTTCAAATGGGCAGCTCTAGAAGAGGTGAGGCTGTGGGTCAGTTCACAGCAGGAGTGGTGCCCCACATGATAGGTGGCCACGGCCCAGATGGATTCATTAAGACTGGTTTTTGTTTTGTCCCTTAGCTCCAACTGCTCCTAATTCCAAACACAATTAGAGGATGACAATGCTTTCTCTAAACCAGCTGAATGCATGTGAAAGGTGAGGTTGGGGTTAGCAATAGACAAACTTATGGGAAGAGAAGTAAGTAACCTAAACCTCATTGCTAGCATCATGTATTTTTTTTTAAACTGTTTTATAATTGGGGAAATTTTGCCCTTAAGTGAGTACTATTTGTAAATAATCCTCTCTAATTGAAGGCTTAAAATGTCTGGGCAAAACCAAAAATGACTCCCTGCCCAAGGTTTAGTAACAGTTTAGGTATTCAAACGGGAGCAGCCTGAAGCCCTGTGCCTGGGGTTGATCTTTGTAAACCTGTAATTACTCATCCCCCTAGCTCGACTTTCCCTGAGCTAAGTGAGGACCCAAAGTGTGTTAATTACCCACTGATGACTCAAAATAAACAAAACCCTTACAACTTATCATCTTCCTTTGAAATAGTGCATGCTGTAGATTGAAAATAAGTCCCCCTTTGTGGTGTTTCGGGGTTCACGTGTCAGATTTCCAAGTCCATTGCCTGTGTCACACTTTTAAAATCTGCACACAAAACAAGTTAGGCTCCATCCACTTAGTGGAGTATTGGAAATGCTGATTTTTACAGGCGCATAAGGGAAAACCATGGGTCCAAATTTCAGAGTGCCAAATCTCACATTGTATACAGGGGCAGGTGACTTAGTACTAAACCAGTAAAACATTTGCCAATGACCTGGAATCTTTTGGTTGTTGACAGCAGGCTAAGTCTCCCAAAGTGTCTCTTTTTTTTTTTTTTTTTTGTTTTTGTTTTTGTTTTTTGTTTTTTGTTTTTTGTTTTCCAGGTCTGTTTTACACAGCTGCTTTCTTTTCAGAACTCATGCCCCATTTGGAGCCTTCACCAAGTGAGACAAATCAACTCTCTAAGCCTTAGTAATGGTGCAGAAGTTCGAAAAGTCTTAAGAAGCTTTTATTAGCTTAATATGAAACGAGAGCTCATTCAAATGCAGCTTTTGACTGTTTGTGGGGGGATCTGGTTGTCATAGGCGAACATTACTGCTCAGGTGTGTCACCTTTTTCAAGGCACTGCCTAAAATTATCACCTGGAGGGTAATGCTAAGTGCAAACTGCATAGAAATTTCAATATTGATCCATAGAATGGAGATCTACTAGAGATCTTTACTTCGAAGCTCAGCTGTTGGAAGGTATTGCTCATATGTTGGATGCCATCCTGGGCATCACATGTAAAGCACAGATCCTAAAGAGGTAGCTTCGGACTGAAACATGAATTTAGGGCTTTGGACAAACCAACATATAAGAAAAGCAAGGTACCAACTGACATGTTCAAACACATCTTGGGGTATGCAAACTGTACTCATGTTAAGAAGCCAGGGAAGTGAACCCCACTTTTGGAAGATGAGAAGGATAATGGGGGAGGGTTTGGCATTTGTGTTGGGCAGGAAGGAGGAGAAGGGTGGAGTAGTTCTGTGCAGAAAAGGTGAACCAAAATGGCTAAAGAAAAATTCTTCGGGTGACCATAGTGGCCAAGAGAGGAGGTGGGATAGATTACAGAATGCTTAAACTTCAGGATAAAATTATAGATTCATTTTGCTGCAGGAAATTGGTACAATTGATGACTGTTTAGGTACTATGAGTGTGACACCAGAATGAAGGATTCCTTCTGGTTGAATTGATATGGAGAAAACTGAAATATGTACAGTATGCTTGGAAGATTCAGTAACGATCAACCTGCCATGGGTTGATAGGCAGTGACAAAGTGAGATAGGATGCTTGAAGAATTATTTGAATGACTGAAACATTTTAGAGGAAATATTTATAGGGCCCAAGACCTTGTTAGTTGCTGAGAATGATGTATGTGCAAGTTCAGGCAGACTCTCGGACTTGGAGCTTAGATTATTTGAAGAACAAAAATAAGAAGACTCAAAGAGGCAACTGATTTAGGTAAGGTCAACTGAGACTCATGTGAAGATACTTCTGATGTTTTTGGGAATGAAGGTTGGAAATTTACTAGGAGAAAAAAGTGAGGTATCCTAAGCCCATAAAGATGTGTTTATAGAAATCATGAAAGTTAGAATGATTTCTGAGAAAGGAGAGAGAGAGAGAGAGAGAGAGAGAGAGAGAGAGAGAGAGAGAGAGAGAGAGGTGTTTGTATCATGGTAGAAATAATAAAACTGCTTTTTGTTCTTTAGCTGTGGAAGAAGTCAAATTAGGCCTAAAGATGAGGGAGATGCCTGGAGTAAGGGTAAGACTAAATCCCTTGTTTCAAAAAATCTATCAGTAAAAAATTATTACATTGAGGATTGAGAAAAAGTCATTGGATTTCTTGACTAAGCAGCTATGAGATACCAGTGAAAAGCAGCACAGAAATAAATGACTTCCACAGCTAAGGAACGACTGATACTTATTCGATATTGAAGTCATAAATATAGACGACTCTATCTAGGAAAGAAAAGTCAAAGTAAAGGAAAAAATGAGGCAATCATTTTGCTGAAAACCAGAGGTCCACTTATTTATTGATTTTGATAAAAGACATGAGCTTATATTAGAAAGCACGTAAGGAGCCGTTTAAAGACAGTAAGTAGACAGAACATGTCTTGTCCAAGGAGATTGATTCTAATATTGAGACAACTCTGCTGGTAAAAGCCGTTCCTGCCAAACCAGACAGCATGAGTCCAGTCCTCCAGCCCCTGTGGGGAAAGGAAAGAACCACCACAAACCAGTTGTCTTATAACTTCCAAATGTGTGTGGGCAGGTACGTGTGCCTGGGTACACACACACACACACACACACACACATACACACACACACAGAGAG
>CABHPH010159715.1:0-36203 GCA_902168325.1 Peromyscus nudipes
TTTTTTTGTCCCATACCAGAGGGCTCTTCTGATATGGGACAAAAGAATCTTTTAACCTTTTATTTTAGGAATATGTCTGGGTTTAGAGAGGGAGTGAGCCCATTCCATCTCCAAAGCCAGCTTGGTATATTTGGGAATTTGGGCGTAGATTCTCTTACTACTTCCTGCTGGAGGAGGGCGCTGTACCTTATGGGGACATAAAGAACATTTTAGGATTATGGAGTAGTCCATGAGGGTGTATCATCTGAGCCAGTTGTCTTGAGATGTTCTGGATGTTGGATCATCTGGGCCATGGTGTCATTGGAGACCTCAGGTGGTCTTGGCTGGTCAAACCTGATGTATCTTAGTCTGGAACAAATCCATAGCCTCTGGCTTTTTGTGAAAACAAAAGCAGAACTTTTTTTCCAAAGCAACATATCCTTATATCTAAATTTTGAAGTCAAGGTATCTTTAAAATATACATATTGGTTTAACTCAGCTTCCTTTATAATCAAATATCTTTCTGTAGTTAAGAATCCCAAAGACAACACAATCCAGATTCTCTGTGTGATATCCATCTTTACGTGGCTTATATTTTATATTACCTTTACTGTCTCTTTAAAGACTTTATTTTTTAAAACTATCATTTTTTTATATAACTGTATATATTTTTTTATCTCTCTTTGAAGCCTACGTATATTTTTACACACATTTTAAAGCATTTAAAGTCTTGTTTCATCTGAATCTGTCTTATCGTGAATCAATTGTTTTAAATTGTAGCACTTGTAAGACTGAAACAGCTCTGCGGCTGCTGGCTCCGCCCACTTTAGCTTTCCAACATGGCGGTGGCACGTTTTTTCATCAATTGTGGGAGCGATGAATTCTCAGAAATAGTGGGTCTATGTTTTTATTAAAGCAGCGTGTAGCCCAGAAACCTCTTTTTTTTTATATTAGTAAAGAGTAAATCTAGCATACAGCACAATGTGCCGCTGGCAGACACCTCATTCTCGTCATACTGGCGGTCAAAGCATACGCCAGGAATCTGCCAGTAGTTCAAACGCATGTTTTGCGGCGTCTAGCTTCCCGTATGAGACATGAAGCAGGAACCTGGTTTTGGCTCTGTTTAGAATTGATTATTAAAAATTTTTAGGTTTAAGGTGGAAATTCGAGCCGTTGGGCGCCATTTGTTGCTGGAGAGCTTTTCTCCAGCTCCCAAGTCCTGCCAGTCTCCAGCTCCCAGGCTGAACCCATTCATAAAATAAACACACAGACGCTTACATTATTTAAACTGCTTGGCCATTAGCTCAGGCCTATCATTGTCTAGCTTTGATTCTTATATTTAGCCCATTTCTATTAATCTCTACTTTGCCACGTGGCTTGTGGCTTACCGGCACTTTACATCTTTCTTCTCCTCTCGGCGGCTCCAGCCAGTCTCTCCTTTCCTTCCTGTTTCCTCTCTCCTCTCCTCTGTTAGTCCCGCCTATACTTCTTGTCTGGCTACCGGCCAATCAGTGCTTTATTGATACAGAGTGATATCCACAGCATGTGTGTGTGTGTAAAAGGGGATTATTAGAATGACTTACAGGCTATGGTCCAGTCTGACAATGGCTGTCTCCCAATGGAAAGTCCAAGAATCTAGTAGTTGTTCAGTCCATGAGGGTGGAGGTCTTAGCTGGACTTCAATATATGTCAGAATCCCAAAGTAGGCTCCAAGGGATGTGAGAGTGAGAGCAAGTAGGCAAAGAGCAAAAGCTTTCTTCCTTGTCCTTCATATAGGCTGCCAAGAGAAGGGGTGGCTCAGATTAAAGGTGGGTCTTCTGACCTCAAGTGATAATGGATTTAAGGTGGGTCTTCCTACCTCCAACGATCCAATTAACTAAAAATCCCTCATAGGTGTGCCCAGAGGCTTGAGGGCTTAATTATTTCTAGATGTAGTCAAGTTGACAACCAAGAATAGCTATCACAGAGCCCATATGCCAAGCATTACCAGAATGATCTGTACAATAGGCAGCTCTTACAATTCTTTAACTGTTTCCTGTGGTGTTGCAGGCCCATTCAAAAGTAACTGGAGATCCTTCCCGGTCTAGGCCTTGTCAACCTCACTAAGTTCAGAATAACCCCCAGGACCCTATGTTTCAATTACTCTCAACACTTTGTAGTCTTCCAAATTCTTCTAGATTTCACATCCTGACAATGAAATGATCTGGAATACAGGCAATCTGTGTTGGATTTCATGTATTACCCTAATGTCCTTGAAGCTGAGGGAATAGCCTGAGGGAATCTTAGGAAGCTATGAGATTCTGCTGAGAAATTTTGTGGTTGTTCTGTCTCACTGACAAGGGGCCATTCAAGACCTCAAGTTCCTAGGCTACAAAGCTCATATAGGTGGCATAGAGGGTAAATCAGTCTTACAGGAACACTTTGTTGGGCCTGTATTTTCATATTTTTAAGATACATTTTGAAATTGAGTTTGATATTTAAATGTACAGTTCTACTTTCTTTTAAAAATTGGAAGATCTGTAACATAAGCCTAAAAATATTGCATGGCAAAAATTGGAAGAACTATTATCCTATTTAGGCACACAAAGATGAGCTCCAACTAGGCACAGCCCGCTCTAGTCACCTGTGCAGACCTATGTACCATACATTAGCTATTCTCAAGCCACCAATCTGGCACATCTCAAAATTCTGTCTTCCCGGCTTGGGGTGATCAATGGTAAAATACATGCTAAGCATGTCCAAGGATCTGGGTTCAATACATAGCATCAAACAAACAAACCCAAACCAGAAACAAAAGCAAAAGTAAACAAAGAAAAAGCCATGTCTATAATCACTTTAAACTGAAAAAGATGTTATGCCTTTTAGCAGAAACCTGATGTGTACATCACCAAATCTTTCAATTCCTTTCTTATTCTTTTGGCAGTGAGTCTTCCCAACACTTGATCTAAGTATGTAACTACTTCTACAAAGGGCTCAGGACTGATGCAACAAAAGGTCTTTGACCTACCTTCCAGCTTCTCACTTCCCTTGATGTGGTGATATTGGGAGCTACAGAAATTTTGGGGCACAAAAAAAGAAGCAGTAGGTAGAAAGCAGATTTTGCCTGAGAGAATAAGCAAAGCCATGGAGAGACTTCAGGGTTTGTGACTGCAGCATAGCATGGATTACCCTAGCTAATATTAGTGTATTGGCCAATAGCTCATCTTAATCCAAAAGTTTAATTTACTGTTACATAATATTAAAACTTAATGTATTTTGTAGTGTCATATATGAATATGATTATAGTATCATATATAAAATACATATGAGTCACAATTATATGATTACCTATGAATATATAAATTTAACAGATAGCACAAATATTTGGCAATATCTGGAGTGGAACTTTCTGCCTCAAACTATGTCTCTTAACAGTGTCCCAATGGAGGGATACTAATATATCACTAACCCCCTCAAAGATCTCAGAAAAATCTTATACCAGGGCATTCTTTTCTGACTATAGTCATTTCTTCTGATTTGCACTTTTTCCAAAAGAATCATTGCTGTTGATTTCACAAGTGTGTATGCTAACTTCTGAAATGTACTGATATATCAGTTCATAAAGCTAAGCACAACATTGACAACCAGGAATGCTCAGTCGATGACTACTTCTAACATTCATATACAGATTATAAACTATATCTAATATTTCCATGCAGAAATTATCAATTCATTTCATTCATGAGTAGAAGAAGTGAACAGTAAGAATAAAGAGGAGAAAACACATGTACATATTGTTATAATTTCTTTTAAAATGGCGGAAGGTGTCCTTGGCAGGTTGGAGCCAAGGGGCCCAGAAAGTCACGCCACACAACAGAACTCACATGGAGGGTTTATTAGGGAGACAAGAGTTGAGGGGAGAAGAGGAAGAAAAGAAGGGACAGAGAAGGGGGCAGAGACTGGTCCCTGGGGACAAGAGCAGCAGAAGAGAAAGAGATAGGGGGTAGGTAAGGCCCACCTTTTATGAGGGAACTTAGTGAATGCGCACAGGGGGTGCTCTTAGTGGCTGCAACTGAGAATGCATCCTGTCAGGACCCTACGGGCAGGCCAGTGCAGATGTCTGAATGCTAACGTTCCTCCCTTTTGTTCATTATAAAAAGGTGAGGAATTAGAAAGGAGTAGCAGGTGAGGTGGGGATGAGGGCACCGCATTCTTGAGACTGCTTCCTGCTGACCTGGGAAGCATCATTCATCTTTGGGGCACCTGAGAAAGCTGGGATGTAGCATGAATCTTAAAAGTTCTTATTAATAAAATCAAACCTGAGGCCAGTTACTGGGGCGAACACTGGAAGGTCAGAGAGACAGAATAAGCCACAGCTATCTCACCTCGCTGGATCCTCAGCTGGTCTTGTTTCCTCAGACTGGATGCCCCGAGCCCTCATCCAGAATGGGTCTCAGCTAAACTGCTGCTAGAAGCCTGAATGCTTAACCAGCCACATGCTTCTCCAGGCCAAAGGCCTCTCCAGGCCAAATGCCTCTAGTTTCTGGTCCTCACGCCTTATATACCTTTCTGCTTTCTACCACCACTCCCTGGGATTAAAGGTGTGATTTCTGGGATTAAAGGCGTAGGTCACCATGCTTGGGTG
This sequence comes from Peromyscus nudipes, assembly GCA_902168325.1. Taxonomy (NCBI): domain Eukaryota; kingdom Metazoa; phylum Chordata; class Mammalia; order Rodentia; family Cricetidae; genus Peromyscus; species Peromyscus nudipes. The sequence goes on from CABHPH010159715.1 coordinate 4,604, forward strand.
TATCCTTGAACACATGAATTTCTGCCTCTGGAATGCTAGGATTAAAGGCGTATGCTACCACTGCCTATCCTTATGTTTAATATTGTGGCTGTCCTGTTCTCTGACCCCAGATAAGTTTATTAAGGTACACAATATTTTGGGGAACACAATACCACCACACTGGGATGCTGGCTACATCCTGGGGTAGCTGGATGTTGCACTTCACTGTCCCGGATCTGTGGAACTATCAGGCACTGCTTGGACCTGGCAAAATGCTGTTCAAGGTGGATCCAAGTCTACTCCCTGGAGCTGACAAGAACTTTGAGTTTACAAAAAGAGATAAGTTTTAGACACTCGACCAAAGGAAATTTAAAATCCTGAGCTTGTGGATATTGATAATGTAGTGGTAAAATATAGTGTTTAGTACTCTGCCAGAGCTAGACTTCCATCAATTAATGTCAACATTGTAAACAGTAACATATCAAGAGAGAGAAATCTGGAACATGTTTCATTCTTTTATACATCTCAAACCACTTACTCCTTATCAGCACTTAAGCTTTCCTATCTTTACATAAACAAGCCTTAAAGCACCTGGTCCTTTCCCATCACCACAGCATCACCCTGACACCCTCTTTCTATCCCATGTACCAGGAGACACAGGTGGTTGGTTACTGAGGACAGTCAATAGTAAAATGTGAAACAGAACGAATTTGTACCAAACTGGTAAGGCTATCTCCTGAGAAGGCAAGGAAAAGTGACAGGGGAAGATCACCAGGGCCAAGTGGGAACAGGAGAAAAGGGACCTGTGAGCAGGCACTGAGGGAGCACAGAGGCCAGCATTGCCCTTGACAAGCCATGGGGGCCTCTGCCCAAATGCCAAACTCTGGGAAAAGGATTCTCAGGGGACCAGAAACTCCATTATAGATTATATATCTTGTTTATCAAATACTCTATTTATCAAACTTATGTCATCACTTATTTAAATTCTCTAGAAGCTTGGTGTTGAACACTTGGCAAAGATATAAGTACTTAGGTGTAAATCTCTAAGTTAGATTTTGTTAATCTGAATAGACCTTTATAATCTTAAATTTTTATCACTATATAGAGTATATTCTAAACCAGAGTTGAATCATATGTAACTTTACATTTCTATCATCATATAAAAGTCCATACCAATCCAAAATATTTGAGGCTTGTTGCTTTCTTAGTCTAAAAAGAGATACAATGAACAGAGAGCTCATTAGGACTAAGAAGTATACTCTTTATCCTTAGTAAAAGATGACTGCCATCCATGTAGCTGCTTACATCCTGATGAGGTCACCAGCCAAGATGGAGGAAAGCCAAGTGGTTGCTGTTTAAAATGTGTTTTTCTAAACAATAGTTACATGCACATATACACAGAGTTGAATCCAAGTTACATACACATACACGCAGAATTAAACCAAGCTTATATTTACATATATAGGGTTAAATCCAAGTCACATGCATTCACACACACACACACACATACACACACACTAAACAGGAATTGAGTAAATAAAAAGAAAAGGAAAAACTGGTGTGTGCTGAGCAAGAGGAAGCTGGCTTCTCCATCTGACCAGCAAGTTGCAGCAAAAAGACATGACATTTAGAGAGGGAGAGCAGACAAACACAAACAGGTCTTGGACCAAAGAAAAAGAAAGAAAGTGGAGAATTCTTTCTTGGTTCCCTGACTGCCTGGTCCAAAGAAACTGAGGCCAATCTCACATCCAGGGGAATGATCAGAGGCAGGTGGCCCCACCAGAGACCCAATTGTTGGTGTTGAATGGAAGGCAAAGCTGTCGGTGAATGAGAAAGCAGATTTGTTGCAGGTGGAAGAGAGCAGATCTGTTGCGGGTAGAACAGGCAGGTAGGGTCCTAGCATGAAGTGGGTACCTTTGGCTGGCCCTGCCAACGTATGCCACTAAGCAAACATGCCACATGCAACAGAGTTAGTACACAAGAGGTTTATTGGGAGGGGGAGAGTGGAAGAGTGAAAGGCTGTGTCGGAGTGGGGACTTGAGAGAGGCAGGCAGAGAAGCAAGAGAGAAAAGAAGAGACAAGAGAAGAAATTAGAGACAAAGAGAGGAGTAAGAGGCAAGAGAAGAGGCAAAGAGAGCGAGCTCTGCCTGGCAGGCACTTTTAAAGGGTGCACATGTCACATAGCTGGCGGTAAAAAGGGACCTTGTGACATGTAGCTGCTTTGGCAGCAGAGACAGGCTGCTGCTACACCAGCAGAAACCAACATTGGAGTTCTTTAACAAAAGAAGCAGAGTTAGACGTATAAAACCCCAGGTTTTTTCTCTACTTGAGAGAGTCCAGTTAATGAAAGGGGAAATGCAGCTTAAGAGGCTTCATAGTTAGCAGGAGCTGAGTAGAGGAACAGGAAGAAGGAACAGAGAGAGGACTTGGAGCAAAGAAAAGAGAAATCTTGAATGTAGGGAAAGGGGGATCTCTTTCCATTTCCCTGATAGCTCACAGTAGTCATAAAGGTTCCAAAAGATACTGGAATCTAGGGTGCCATTATGCAGCCATTTGGATTGATTATCTAAGGGCTATTGGAGCCAAACTTGATTGCAAAGATGAGTAAGTTTAGGGCCCTTCAGGTCGGGTGCCAGGTGTAGAGACTGGAGGTTTTCTAAGGGGCATCTCAAGGGGGAAGAAGGGTATAGAAGACACGTTCCCATGGATGAGAGAGGGAAAGGAAAGAGTCACTGCAGCCTGTAGTCGTGGGTGGCCCCAGGACTCAGGGAGGACCAAAGGAGCACCAAGCCATTCAAAGGGTAGTCACCCAACTCAACAGGGCTCCTCTGGCTAAGCCAGAGGAGACTTGGTGCCTGGTACCAGGGCTCTCATAGAGGCCAGAAGGCATAGACCAAAACCAAGCTCTAAGAGAGGTCTCATCCATAGGAAAGGGTCAGGAATGGGGTTGAAAAAGCCACAAGGGTCTAGAGGATCTGTGGGCAGCTCCGGGGAGATAAGGAAAAAAGGGGTCAGCAGGGAGCGCAATAACCCAGTTGAGTCTAACAAAATTGCAGGATTGCAGCTCCAAGGGAGGTGGGATGGAGTCAGGTCAAGAAAGTCAGCCACAGCCCTAAGGACTGTGGCTGGGATTACCTCTGCCTCTAAGAGTATCAGAGGGGGGCCGGACAATCAATGGTCACTTTCTCAGACTCAGGGAAATGTTTAAACCGACTGAAGGGGAAACTTACGCAATTGCTGCTGACAGATGGGGTGCTGAGCGATGGGTGAGCTGGAAAGTGACCCTGTTGTGGGTAACTGGGTCCAGGGTTCTGGTGTTCCTCAGACCACCTGTGGGCGGGAGGGACCCCCCAGGAGAGCCTGCAAGAGTCTGGGCACCAATGCCAGTCTGGGCTACAGAGCGAGTTCCAGGAAAAGGCGAAAAGCTACACAGAGAAACCCTGTGTCGAAAAACAAACAAACAAACAAACAAAAAATGGCAGAAGACGACCTCGGCGGGTCGGAGCCAAGGGGCTCCAGAAAGTCACACCACACAACAGAACTCACATGGAGGATTTATTGGAGAGACAGGATCTGAGGAAAGAAGAAGAGGAAGAAGAGAAAGGGCAAAGAAGGGGGCAGAGACCAGTCCCTGGGGACGAGAGCAGAAGAGAAAGAGACAGGAGGTGGGCAAAGTCTGCCTTTTATAAGGGAATGTAGGACACAGGGGGTACTCTTAGTGGCTGCAGCTGAGGATGTATCCTGTCAGGACCCTAAGGACAGGCCAGTACAGATGCCTGAATGCTAACACATGTAACTACCCCCAATTCTATTCTTCCTTGGAATTGACCTCATTCAGTCATAGGCAAACCTTGAAAGACAGGTGAAAACACAGCAGAGGTACTCCCTAGGAGAGGGGAATTAAAAATAACTCCCAGAACATGTTATACATATCTAATATTTCAGGAACCAAAAAGAAAGTTTGTACAATTTTCAAGAAAGTACATTCACACCCTCCAAATCTCACTGAAATTTTAGGTAAAGATGTCCAAAGTTTAGACTTAAGAGATCAAAACTTTAAACACAAACCAGTTGTCAAGAATTTTCCTTCCCACACAAGCAACATATAGCTGTCCATCAGATTTTGTGGTTATTATCAGTGAGAGAAGTAATCAGGGTAAATTATTTGGAAGTAATGTTTAGAGAAAAGAAAGTAATCATACAGTAATTTTTCCTTTAAAAATGGCAGAGAAAATCAAAAGCCCATTGTTTTAGTTATACATTACTATGTAGCAATAAACATTTAAATTAAGGAATCTAACTCCAACTCAGCCAGATGATTCTACCTCAGGGACTCTCAGAATTTTCTCAGTGGATGATAGAGTAGAAATCCACTTCCGAGTACAATCCAGGTGTTGTAGGCTGACCAACAACCTACGTGTGGCATTTCAAGGACAGCGTCATGACATGGCAGCTGGCTTCTCCCAGAGAAAGCAATTTGAAAAAATGTTCAAGACAGATCTACAGCTTTTGAAGCCTAATGCTAGAATTTCCATCTCACCACTTTGGCCCTTAAAGGGAGTCAATGAGTTCAGCTCACACTCAATGGAAGGAATTAGGCAAGAGTGTGAATACTAGGGAGAAGAGATCATTGCAAATATCTTTAAAATGGGAGAAAAAGTATGTTGTATTTTGAAGGGAGAGGAAGAGCTGAGTTCAAAAAGCGGAAAGGTCTCTTATCATCTGTTGGCTGGCATAGACTGCATGTGCTGTCATATAGTAGGAAATGGAGGACCAGGGAGGAGTCATCTTAGAGTACCAAGTGCCATGATTAAGGCTATGTATTCAGATGACATAAAAATAGTTTTAGGTTTATAATGTGGAATATCTTGGAGAAGACTATAAAACAATGGGGACAGATGGCTGCTTCCTAGAGAATGAAGCATCAGAACCTGACAACTGAAGATGCTCACAAGGAATACCTTGGCATTCCTGAAGTTTATCTGGCTACAAGATCCAGTAAGAACCAACCAGAGGAGATGGAAGCCAGGAAGAATCCACGATAGATGGCATGCCTGTGCCCTGGTAACCTCAGTACTGCAGAGTGGTAGCTGCCCATGGTACTTTTTTTGGGGGGGAGGGGAGACTAGTTGTATGCATGGTTGAGGGTGCTGTTAATTGACAGAACAGGGACTGGCAAGATTTGGGGCTGGTAAAGTGAAGACAGTAAAGAACTGAATGGTGATGTCTAAGAGATGCCTGAAGGCATGGGAGTGGATATATAAGCCAATGGGTAAATAAGCCTAAGACAGGTTCAGAAAGGAGTCTGAGGCTAGAAAGGTAGTGGTGGTGACTATCAATTTGTTGTTTGTATCTCAAGTGAGACTCATTAGCTTCTAATTGTTGTGTTAGACTGTAGCCTATATTATAACTGTGTTCTGTGATCCAGAGTGGTTTTTTTTAAGAGCTCTCAAGTCTCAATTTTGTGAAAGTTCAATGGATTCATGGGAAAGAGTCCCTTTCTTTTATTAAACGGTCTCATCTTGTAATCTAGACAGGCTCAGAACTAGTGAGCTCACCCCCCCCCCTTCAGCCTGGTGGAGGGTATTCTTTTGTTGACTCTTCAGTCTACTAGTAATTCCTTTTCATTTATATAAATATCTACTATTTAATTTTGCTTCCATCAGATGTTGAAAGATAAAAATCCTCTATGCTCTCTTGTATTTCTATTAAGTTCTCCATATGGTCTCCTTGATTTTGCTTTTTACTTTCTGATTCTATGTGTTCCCTCATGCACAACTTCATGATCTGTACTTGAACCTTTTACCATGTAATCAATTCTGATGTACTGAGTGCTTTTTTTGCCTGGAACTCGACCTTACTTAGATCAATATTATTAGTGTGGCCTACTTTTTGTTTGCCTGCTGATCAATTTTTGTGGAATTCTGTTATGTTTAAGACAAATGATGAAATATATAAAAATGATTGTTTTTAAAAAAATCAGCCTCGAAATTGCTTTCATGCAGATTATACATATTATATATGTTAAGTATGTATACAATCATCATCAAATTATGCTAGTAAATGCTGTATTGTTTTCTTATGTTTCTGTTCTTTCTCCTGCCTGCTGACTAGTCATGTTTTATATCCTTTTAGCTTCCACTGAGATTCAGACATGATGTGATTGTGCTCTTATAACTAAGCCATTATTATACAAAGCCATATGTTGCTGAGAAACCAGAAACTAAAGGTAAGCAAAATGCCGGAATTCCACTCACCCCAGGCACCTATAATAAACAGGTTTGTGTGTATCTTCCAGAACCTCTTCAAGAAATATAGATCTGTCTGTACATAAACACATAGAAGAACTCCTTATAGATTGAGGCTACAAAATCTCGTCTGTGACCAGCTTGCATCTGCATATCATCTGATTATCCCCCATGTAAATAACTTTTCTCTATACATTTTTTTACTATATGTAACAATTCCTCTATTGTAAACCCATTCTATGAACTCTTTGTTATCATAAATACTACTGTGATAAATAGGTCTGTTATAACTTTTATCTTTGAGCAGATGGGTATTTCCTTGGGATAAAATTGAAATAGTGAAATTAGTAAGTCAATAGGCATTTTTCAGGCTTGTTTGTTTGTTTGTTTGTTTGTTTGTTTGTTTTTCGAGACAGGGTTTCTCTGTGTAGCTTTGGAGCCTGTCCTGAAACTCACTCTGTAGCCCAGGCTGGCCTCAAACTCAGAGATCCGCCTGCCTCTGTCTCCCAAGTGCTGGGATTAAAGGCGTGGGCCACCACCACCTGGCTTTTTCAGGCTTTTACATATAATATCATACTACCTTCTAAATGTATTACACCAATTTTTTGTCACATTATGAGAAGTATTTACTATTGTCTTTGATCTTCATGAAATGTGTAGATGGTATATACATTTTGTTTTACTTTTAATTTCTTTGTGTGTGTGCAAGCATGTGCACATACCTGTGTATATTGCAAGGGCAGGCACATGTATATGGAGGTCAGTGGACAACCTTGAGTGTTATTCCTCATGTGCCATTGACCTTCTCTTGTAACAAGGTCTCTCATTGACCTGGAACACACCAAGTAGGCCAGGCTTGCTTTCCAATGAGTCACAGCAGTCTGTCTATCTCTGTCTCCCAGCCCTGAAACCAGAGGTATGTGCCACCACATTTGACTTATTCTACACACATACATTGGGGGATCTGGAGATTGAACTCAAGTCCTTGTGTTTACAAAGCAAGCACCTTATGCACTGAGCTATTTCACCAGCTTTGCTTTGGAATTCTTTAATTACTGGCTGTTTATCATTTTTTTTAATTCCATTTTATTTGTTTCGTGTGAATATTGTGGGGTCTGTGTGCACCACAGTGTGCCTAAGGAAGTCAGAGGACAACAGTAGTCAGTTATCTCCTTCTACAGTGTGGGTCCTGGGGACTGAACTCAGGTCTTCAGATTCATTAGCAAGTACCTTTACTTGCTGAATTTTCTCACCAGCCCAAGTTTAACATTTGTTGTCTGTGACATCAGCTACCAAGTTAACTCCCAATGGCTCCTGCCTCTGGGTGGTCATATTCTGTGTAATTTTCTCACAGAGTGTATCAGAACTGATTTGTATGATCAAAAGAATACGGCAGATGTAACCATCTATTGTTTAAGATACTAGGTTACAGACAACAATTTTTATTTGTGTAAGTTGTATGTTCTTTGTAATTGAATATACACTCAATTTTATGGAAAATTCATGAATATTCTAGTCCCCTTTGGGGTTCCTTCTGACTCCCTTCTGCCTCCATTGTTGAGGGAATTAGTTTACATCTTATGAGCTGCTCTACGAGAAGAATGGAGACCTTCTGCCAACAGTGAGGAATGCTGAGGTCCTACACAAATCAACTTGTGTGTGTGTTGGACGACCATGCAGCCTGAGACAGAAAGGTTAGCTAGCATGCTACATTTTATTTTTGAGCTCAATACCAGTAACCATCCTAGGCAAACTGTTAAGGCACCATCTTTCAAGTATATCACCCAGTCCTAGTCAAGTCTTTGGGTGACTGCAGTACTAGCTGACATCTTATATGTGATGTGACTTTTTTATAAAGAACCTGAATAATAACCACCTAACTAAGCCCTTCAAATATTTCTAACCATCAGACACGTTAAGAAATCACAAATAATCTGCTACTTTGAACTGCTAAGTTTAGGGACAATTTTGTTCCACACAAATAATAAATATGTGAATTAATATATAATAAAGGTGTTCATTTTATCCATTAGAGGAAGATTGATTATTTGATCAATGATGTAGGTTCAGTATAGGGAAATGAGATATTTCTGATCAAGTAATAAGGAAGTGTATTTATGACACCTTAAAAATAAATTTATATATCTTCTAGAGGAGATTCAATGTGCACCAATAGAAACACACTCTTGCACACCACCCTTCAGCATGCATACCTCCTTCATCTCTGCCTGTCTGTCATCCCTTCAGGTCTTAGTGGACACACTTCCTCAGGCAAGCCAGTTGCAATCCTCTCTCCAGGCAAGGGCTGCCTGGTGCAACTTTTATAGTCACTTTCACTTTTGCCTTCTTTTATATACTTACAAATGACTGTACTCACTTACTTGCCTTACTTTGTAGACTTGCAAGTGTCTCTGTTTTTGTTGTTGTCTTCCCAGACAGACTGTAAGCTTCCAGAGGTCAGGAGCTTCCATAACTTCTTTACTCCTGCATGTTGAGTGTGTATGATTAGCTAATAGTTTTATGGGTTTTTTTTTCTAGGCTGCTCTAGTTCTTTGACATCAGTAAAAAATACACAGTGGAGCCACTGCTCCGATCAGCTATTTTCTCCTTTCAGCTTCCACTTAGAGTGCATTGCCTGCCTGTGGGGCAAATGCATGCATTGCCTGCCTGTGGGGCAAATGCATACACCCCATGCTGTACCTCAAAGAACTTCCATGCTTTCTGAAGTTAGGAATTTGCTGTGTGTATCTACTAGTCTATGGTGTTCCTTGTTGTCTAGGTCAACCTTGGGGGACTTTGTAAGGAAGCTATAGTATTGGCCTGTAGAAATAATCCCTCAAATTTAGACCTGCTTCATTTAGTCAGTAAGTATAGTCTCTTCACTAGCATGGAAATACAGTGGTTGTCTTCCAAACTGCACATCTAATAGCCACAGTGTGAGCATTTTGAGGTTCAATTTTAATTTTGAATGTTCCAGGAAAGCATGATATTTTTATGCTTACAGAGGGAGGCCTGAATTTAAAAGTTTGGCCGATCCCACTTCAGAACATGGACTACATGACATTTTAATTATTAGAAATCATCTTGATGGCAGATGAAAGCAAATTCTAGATATTCTTAGAGTGTATGAGAGCTCAGATTTCAGAATTCTCCAGACTATTTGTGTTCAGAAGATGGACTGACAGGCAAAAAGAGAGAAAAGATAATTTGTAGAAATCTGAAAAATTCACTGCAAATTACTCCCTGAATAAAATTTTGCAAACAGACAAGAAGTAATTGTGATGAACTGCTCAAGCTTCAGGACATTCAGGTAGACAGCTCCATTTCACCTCATTGAGCATTCATTGACACTGGATCCTCTATCAGGGCCCTTCCATCTCCATGGTTGACATGTTGGCAACCAGTCAGCCAGGCTTCCTGGAAGAGGCAGCAGTGACAATGCCTGCCTGGGGTCCATGGTGGCATAAGTACAGAATGACAAATTGTGGCTACTCAGTTGTAAGTGAGGCCATCTGAAGGTAGAGAGGACAACAGGTGTACCAAGAATGTGGCTTTGGGCCCCAATGGTGAAAGAGCCGTTGAAGTTGTTAGACGAACACACTAACTTAAATAGGATAAGGCAGCTGAGGGACACTGGCATTTTCTAGCATTGGATTGAAGAGACAATGAAGAAGATAGAAAAGAGTCGAGAGGTCTGCCAGTCAATGCCGGACAGCCTCCAGTTTATGTCACAGCCAGCTTATATACAGTTTTGAAGGACAGAGGTAGAACAATACACAGCACAGGCATTCAGCCACTATCTATCCTGCCTTGCGTCAAGGAGCAGGCAGTTTCTTTTTCTATCTCGACGTACCCCTGGCTGGCATCAGCAGCCTGCATCTAGCTAGATAGTGTGTTCCTTCCTGTGGGCTAATTGGGACTTTCTCACAGCCCTTCGAGGAGACTCTGTGGGCTAATCAGGACTTTTTTCACAGCCCTGGAGCAAGCAAGCTTGAACTCTATTGAATCAGAATAGACTTCAGACTCAAACTGGGAAACTGAGTCACTTGTGGGCTCCCACAGGTAGGTCAACCCAAGGCCCAGCTGTAGGCCTGGGTGCTAGCTGAGCTGGTCAGTCCATGCCCTCAGGGTCAGTTCAACCTCACCTGTGGTGAGGGGTAAGGCCATCTCTCCCAAGTGCAGGGGCCAGCTCTCCTGTGAGGGTCAGGGCCAGCTCTCTTGCTGTAGTGTCCAGCAAGAGGCAAGGCCAGCTTTCCCAGGGCCAGTGAAGGGTGGGGCTGGCTTAACATTGCCCTCTGATTCATCTTACATGGTTCTTAAGACTCCCCTAGAATGACATGGGCCACAGACATCAACACAGACCCCTGCTGCAGCTGGACCACAGACCCAGACATGGCCCTCGGTTCCAGTTTGGGCCTGGATGACATCCTGGTTCTGGGTGGAAGCATCTCAGATCAGGATAGTTCTGGTGGCTGTATGGCCACCATACACCACCAAGGCCTCAGGTTGTGGCACCAACCCTGGGTTTCTGTGTGACCTTTTGTGGCAATATGGGACTCAGACTTCAGCACAGACCCCAGCTGTGGTAGGACCATGGACCCAGACATGATCCTTGGCAGCAGCTGGGTCTGGATGTCACCCTTACCCCAAGTGGCAGTGCAGGCCACTCAGATCAGCACAGGCCCCAATGGCAATATGGCCCAAAGACACCAACATGGCCCCCTCTCTCGGGTATCTGCACAGCCTTCAATGGGAATAGGAGCCCTGGACATCAACACAGACCCTGGCTACAGTAGGGACACAGACTCAGACAGGGCCCTTAGCTGCAGCTCTGGCCTGGATGTCACCATGGCACTAAGTAGCATCGTAGGCCACTCAGATCTATATGCATCCTGACCCTCAGACCAACATGAACTCAGATGGCTGATCTGACCCTGGGCATCCTCATGGCCCTTGGTGGCAACAGGAGCCACCTATGTCAATCCAGGCCCTGGCTGCTGTAGGGCCATGGACCGAGACATGGCCCTCGGCAGCAGCCTGGGCCCAGATGACACCATTGCTCCCGGGTGGCAGTATAGACCACCAAGATCTGTATGGCCCCTGCTGTGGCATGGCCCCCAAACTCCAACCAGGTTGCAGGCTCCAGTCCAGATTACGGGCCTCTGTGTGGGCCCTAGTGGCATCCTGGGCCACAGACTTCAACCCAGACCCCAGCTGCAGCTGGCCACGGACCCAGACATGTCCCCAGACAGGAGCTGGGCCTGGATGACATCCTAGCTCCAGGTGGTAGCCCCGGCCACTTGGATCAGGATGTCTCTGGCAGCAGCATGGCTCCTGGACGCCAACAAGGCCACAGGTTTCAGCCATGACACTAGGTTTCATGTGGGCTTTGGTGGCAACATAGACCATGGACATCAACATAGACTTCTTGGTTGTTGGAGGACCATGGACCCAGACATGGTCCTTGGCAGCAGCCTGGGTCTGGTTGTCACCATGGCCCCAGGTGATGGTAAAGGCCACCCAGATCAGCATTGCCCCAGTGGCAGCATGGCCCCTGGATCCAAACACAGCCCTAGGAGACAGCCCAGACCACTGGAATCAGCATGGTCCTCAGTGGCAACAGGAGCCATGGACAGCAATACAGACACTGGCTACTGACCAGGGATCCAGACTTGGCTCTTGGCAGCAACCCAGCCCAGATATCATTGTGGGCCTGGGTAGCAAGCACACCTCCCCCATCAGTCTACTCCTCACAGCTTTGACCATGGCCCCAGGTGGCAAGCAGGCCTCAAACATCAGTACATACCTCACTGTCTTCATTTCTTCCTTTCTGCCTCCTTCCATAGTGCATAAACCATTCCTCTTCTCTTTCTCTTCCATTTCTCCACCACATATTTTCTTATCATAATGAGGCCCACCTGGCCTGCTCTGCCAGGCACAGGGTGGGCCGATGGATATCTTCCCACCAGCCAGGGCCTTGAGGACCATGGCTGTCCTTGCCTTTCTTTATTCCACACATCCACCCACCAACCTGCAGATGCACTCTCTACCAGGCAACCCACAGACACTACGCTTCCATAAGATCTAGAAAGGGCAAAAGAAACCAAAGAGTGGAACACTCATGCAACAAAAATAAGACCAGATATCAACACCTAGAGTCACCTCAATCATTAAAACTCCAGATGCCTAGACACAAGCACAAAAACACAAATATTAACAGGTAAGACAATGTCTCCACCAGAACCCAGGAACCCTACTAAAACAGACCCCGAGAAATGTAATACAACTAAGGCACAAGACAAAGACTTCAAAATAGCAATTATGAATATTCAAAGACCCTAAAAGGGATATGAATAAATCCCTCATTCAAATCTGTGAAAACACAATAAAACAGTAGTAGAAGGAAACAATGAAAATCGTTCAAGACATGAAATTAGAAAACAAATCATAAAACTGTCATAAGACTGGAAATGAAAAAATTTACAAAATCCAACGAAAACCTTAGAGGTAAGCCTCACCAACAGAATACAAGACATGGAAGAGATGACCTCAGGCATTGAAAATAAGGTAGAAAAACCTCAGTCAAAGAAAATGTTAGATATAAACAAAATCCAAGCAAATACACAAATGATAGGAATAGAGGAAGAAGAAGAAACCTATGTAAGCATTACAGCTAGAATGGAAAGGTATCCTGGCAACCGGAAGCCAAAGGATACCATAAAGTCACACACACACAACAAACCTCACACAAGAGATTTATTGGGAGAGAAAAATAATGGCTGCCTCTGCTTAGGCGAGAAACAGCAGAAAACTGAGCATAAGACAGGGTTTATATAGCTTTTCTTGGGAGTAGAGTGGGGCAGAGCTTTTCAGGGTGGGGATTGGTGGGATTTCAAGTCCAGAGCTTGGGCTTTTTAACTCTGTAGGTTAGGGGTAGGATCCAGCGATTAGGGCCGTTAGAGTATTCTGTGGGTGGAACCTGGCAGCTGGAGGTCCTCAAGAGAGAGGGGCCTGAACACTGGCGTGCCTTGAGGGGCTTACATTCCCCTCTTTTTTGTTTAATGTTGATAAGCAATCAGATTACAGGAAAGGGAGACAATGTTTTCATTAGACTACTTCCTGTTGAATTGGGGCTTCAAAGACCTTTGGGTGAACCTGATCTTTATCATCATGATATACTTGGGAATCACTGGCCTCTGGCTCTGTAGCTAGGGGCTGGTAATCTCGGAATAACAACTAAAATCTGGTTAGAAGTCTTTTGAATCTGTTACTGAAGAAATCTAGACAAGGAGTTTATAAGGCAGGGTGCAACTAGTAGGATTAAGGAAAGGAGGAGAAGGGGGTTAAGAAGGGGAGGATCCAATTCCATATGGGACTGTCAGTGAGCCGCTGGCTGGAGGCATCAAGATGTTTCTTATGTTTTGGGAGATCCACCTGGAGTTGTTGGATCTTGTCATTTACCATACCTCATTGGTTAACACAGAAGCAACATTTCTCCCTGAGGAAGAGAAAGAGACCACCTTTCTCTGCTGTTAGTAAATCTCCTCACTAATTTTGTAGCATTACGGCTGCCAGAGAGTCTATTTGGCCTGGAGGGTGAGGATGTTCTGAGCTACTCATTAGAGATCCTGGATGAACTTGGATGAACAACGATGGAAAATAGCTAGGGAAGAAGTCAGTTCCGCTGCCCCAGTGGTAACTCCAGCAGTTATACCCAGAACTGCTAGAGAAGCTATGGCCTGAACCTCTCGTTTGTCATGCCATGCCACTGTAAACACTGTGATGAGAATCAGAAGGAGTTTTTCACCAGGTATCACCTCTAGTTTTGGAAAAATGGAACACCAGGGCACAAGTCTCAAGCCACCAGCAGGTAGGCAGTGATAAGCTTGAGTGTCGCAGAGAATCAAGGCACTGTGAGTGTTTGGACATAGGGGCTGGGTGGTAGGACTAAGGGTTAAGGTATTAATGCAGTCTGCAGAATCCAGGGCCCCCACAAAGTGTGTTTCTGAGGAGTTAATACAGTCTGTAGAAGAGAGAAGGGTTGGTAGTGATATTTGGCTCAGAGAAATTAACAAGCAGTGAGGTGAGAGAATCTAATTAAGACAATGGGTGAGGCCACAAATGGTGGGTGAGCATTTGAACCAGCATTCTGGAGGGAAACACAACCAGCATTCTCCAAGGTAGTCAAGCAAAGTGATATTCAACATACCTCCAGAACGTTCATTTACATGCCTTAAAACACTTCCTTATACCTTCAGAGCTTTCTTAAGCTTTCGTGGCCTCAGACCCTTATATACGTTTTTAGATTTTCAGAACTTTCTTAAGGTTTTACATCCTCAGACCTTTACACACTTTCTTAGACTCTCATTGCAGCTGGGCTAAACTTTGACCGATAGCCCCTCCTGGGCTCTCTTTAGGAACTTCAGTCCTGTTGCACAGTGCCAAGCTTCAGTTTCTCTCCATGGCTGCTTCGTCCTTTTTAAATGAATCCCACCTAGGTTACTCTTACATTACAAAGTTTGGCTGCCAGTATGAGGTACATTCTTGTATGAGTACATGGAGGTGCCGCCCTAATACCTTATTAAACAAGCATTGTTTCTTAAGTCTTATAAACTCTGTTTTTATGATTTTTGTTTTCAGGACAGGAATTAACATACAAGAATAGAGAAAACAGACATGGGGGTAAGTCCTGGTGAAGGAGAGATGGATAAGGGAGTTATAGGGAACTGAATCAGCCTTTGACAGCCTGATATAGAGCAAATTCCTGACCCTATTAAGACAGGATGTTGGTTAAAGGTGGGGATCTCAATAGTTAGGAAGAAATAGAAGAGGAGAGAGCAAGTTTAGATATAGAAGATTTTCCGGTCATTTGTTTGTGCAGTGGCAGAAGATGCCACCATTGAAAAGTGAGCATTCCAATTTAGGCCATCGAAATGTACTGAGGCTAAGCTGTTTGTAGTAACAGAGTGAGGCCTTGATAAAATCTGAGTCTGCAGAGGAAAGGAGGAAGGGCCGCAAAATGAACTCTGATGGAGGGAATTTCTCTAAGTTCCAAGTGGGAGCTGAGAAGCAAGAGACAAGCCCAGGAGGGCATAGAGAAGCTGTGAGACTTCCAGGAGGGAGCTGAGGGACAGGAGGGACAAGGTCACAGAGGCCCAGAAGGGTTTAAGGAAGCTGTAGGACTTAGCAGGCATCTCCTGGGCAGAGGAGGAAAGGAAACAGAAAGTGTTCCAATAGAGGGAGGGGAGTAAATGGCTTAGTAACTAGAGAGTTGCCCACAGGGTGGGGCCCCTGAGGTGTAGCAGGCTCCAGGAGGACACTTACTGAGTAGGGGAGGAGAGACAGATGGATAGAGCAGGTAGAGGGAAAAGTGGCTGAAGAGGTAGACTCTAGAATTTGGAATCAAATATGGTGGGTGGCAGAAGCCATCAGTAACAAATGATCCATGCACACCTTAAGAGAGTCAAATCAACCAGGCGGCGGTGGCACACACCTTTAATCCCAGCACTCAGAAGGCAGAGGCAGGTGGATCTCTGTGAGTTCGAGGCCAGCCTGGTCTACAGAGTGAGATCCAGGAAAGGCGCAAAGCTACACAGAGAAATCCTGTCTCGAAAAACCAAAAAAAAAAAAAAAAAGAGTCAAATTAGCCACTTGAGTCAGTTTGAAATGTTGAGATGTAGGCATGGCTGAAAGGTAATTGTAGCATCCTCTATCAGTGCTGCCTGAAGAGAGAGAACTCTGGAAGGGGGTAGTGTTTGGAGACACTTGTATGTTAGGAGATGGGACAGGTGTTGAAAAGAGAAGACAGTAGTGGATGACCCAAAAGTTAACCTTTTTTATTTGCATCTAAGGAGTTCAACTACTGCCAGAGTATATAGGCACCTTGGACGTGGTTTGGGTGGTTTACAAGGGTTCAAAGAGGCCCAGCCAGGTGAAACAGGGCCCCCATTTGAAACAGGGAACCTCAAGTTCTCAGGCTTTGGGAGGCTAGGGATGCTGGGCAGTTGCTATGGCAGATCAAGAGGCCTAAGCCAGCATCAGGTATTTCATCTCTCCCATGGTACACCTTAAAGGCCATTGCTAAGACTTCAGCCTGTAGAGTCAGGGGTCTTTAGACTTTGAAGTTTGGCCCTAGTATCAGGAAATTGGGAGAAGAAGCAGGTCATAAAGTTGTTTTCCATCTGAGGTCTCAGGATCCAGATTGGCATATTGTAAGAGAGCCTTTGTGAGGCAGTCTAGGAATCGTCCCAGACGACCTTTTGGATTTTTTCATGAATTACCACTTTAAGGGTGGCCTTGTGAAGACCAGCCAGGAGGCAAGTTACAAATTGATTCCTAGCAGGGATGTCCCCGGGGATATTGTAATTCCATTCATGGTCCTAGTCAGGGAGTGACTCAGCCACGACTGGGTGGGTAGCCTGTCTCTGAGGAAAGAGATAGGGATTCCAGAGAGGCTGGAGAGAGAGAGAAGGGATGATGGGTTGAGGCTGATAAAGGGGGGAGGCTCATGAGTGTGATTAAAAATAGTGGAAGAATCATCTGGTTTGGGTATCACAGATAGGAGGAGTTGTTTTTCCTTGGTTGGCTTATACCATGTGGTCACTTTTAATCAAGATGAGAGGGAGATCACATGGCAAAGTTCATACTTTCCAACACTAGTAAAGATGGTTGTCAGCCACAAGGCTGCCTCTATTCCAATGTGGGGACAGCAAGATGGCAGCAAGCCACATGTTTCCTTTAATATTACCTATGTATGAGAACACAGAATGTGCCCCCCCAGGACTTTTTGGTCTGGGGGGTTACATTCAACCAAGAGCCATTAACCCCACCCAGGCCTGAATTGGTGGAGTGGGGTAGAGCTTCCCATGGTGGGAATTGGTGGGATTTCAAGTCCAGAGCTTGGGTTTGTTTTTTTGTTTGTTTGTTTGTTTGTTTGTTTGTTTGTTTGGGGTTTTTTTGGTTTTTCGAGACAGGGTTTCTCTGTGTAGCTTTGTGTCTTTCCTGGAACTCACTCTATAGCCCAGGCTGGCCTAGAACTCATAGAGATCTGCCTGGCTCTGCCTCCCGAGTTCTGGGATTAAAGGCGTGCGCCACCACCTCCCAGTAAGCTTGGGCTTTTTAACTTTGTAGGTTGGGGACAGGATCCAGCCATTAGGGCAGTTAAGAGTGTTCTATGGGTGGAACCTGGCAGTTGGAGGTCCTCAGAGGGAGGGCCTGAACCCTGGCCTTGAGGGGCTTACAACCCAGGTTAGAGGCACAGAAAATATCTTCAACAAAATCAAAGAAGAAAATTTCCCAAACCTAAATGAGGTGCTTATCAAGGTACAAGAAGCATACAGAACCCCAAGTAGACAGGACCAGAAAAGGAATTTCTGATACTACATAATAATAATAATCAAAACACTAAATATACACAACAAAGAAAGAATATTAAAAGCTATAAGTGAAAAAGATCAAGTAACATTTGAAGACAGACCCATTAGAACAACATCTGACTTCTCAAGGGAGACTCTAAAAGCCAGAAGAGCCAGGACAGATGTTCTACAAACTCTGAGAGACCAAATAGGCCAGGCCAAACTAGTATATGTTAGCAAAACATTAATCACAATAGACAGAAAGAAAAACATTCCACAATAAAAAGAAATTCAGGGCGCTGGAGAGATGGCTTAGTGGTTAAGAGCACTGGCTGCTCTTCCAGAGGTCCTGAGTTCAATTCCCAGCAAGCACATGGTGGCTCACAACCATCTATAGGGGATCTGATGCTCTCTTCTGGCAAAAAGTTGTACATGCAGACAGAGCACTCATACATAAAATAAATAAATCTTAAAAAAAGAAACGTAAACACTATCTACAAATTCATATCGACAGAAGGTGCTAGAAGAAATACTTCAATCAGAGGAGGTCAACCATACCCAAGAAAACACAAGAAATAAATAAACCCAGCCCCGGGGGGGGGGGAGGGGGGATCCATACAATAACAACAACATGTATTTGCCTGCTCTTGGACTGGCCATTATTGAAGGGGGTTGGGGGAGGGATCCATACTATAACAACAACATGTATTAGCCTGCTCTTGGACTGGCCATTATTGAAGGGTGCTTATACTCTTACTTGGCTTAATTAGCATGGCTGTCGGTAACTATCTTAAGTAGATCATTTCATTTGGAGGGCCTCAGCAAGATTCCCCCATGCCTCGTCGTCGTGGGACTCAGTCTTGTTCTGGGCCTTTCCTGGCCAGGGAGAAATTTCAGCGGAGGTACACCCTGACAAATGGTCTGGGGCCCCAGTCCTCTCACTGAGTCCAGAAAGGTCGGAATGACTGCCACGGTTCCTGGGCACCAAAACAGAGTCCTTTTGACATTCCTAAAGGGTACGTCTGTATAGTCAATTCAGTTCTGGTTCTGGTTGAGGACAACAAGCCCCATGAGGAGCCTTCTAACTAAGAAGGATAGGCCCTTTCTGGAGAGCCTGCTTCTGGAGAAGAGGGGTAAAACTTTTGGGAGGAATCCCTCTTCTGAATGGAGGATTTGCCTGATGAGGAGCTTTCCCCAATCTTCCCGCACTAAGTTGGAACTCCAATAGCAGAGGATCCAGTTTTCTGGTTCTGCCTCTCATGAGAGATTTGGTTTCAGTTGTGTTTGAAAGAATGGCCAGCCAACTGTGTGAATGACTGAATGCATACCAGGCAAGTTTGGCCCAGGGGTTTATGTAATCGATTTTCTTCATTTTGTGGTCGTTTGAATGTAATTGGCCCCCATAATCTCATAGGGAGTGGCACTATTAGGAGGTGTGGCCTTGTCGGAAGAAGTGTATCTCAGTTCACTTCCTGCTGCCTGAGATTCAAGATGTAGGACTCTCAGCTCCCTGTCCAGCGCCATGTATTCCTGCATGCCACCATGTTCCACCATGATGTTAATAGACCTCTGAAACTGCAAGCCCAAGGGGAAGATGAGACTTCTTCACATATACCAGAGGACATCAGGCCCTCCACACGGGGGCAGGATTCTCTGTTACCTCATAGCTCCTCTCTGCCAGGGGCCCTCAGAAGGGCCATGGCTCCATATGGGCCTTAAGATCCTTCCCCTCTAGCTGGCCCTGGGCTAGAAATCTCAGGCTGCAGCACTTGGTTGAGTCCTGTGTCCCTCAACCCTCCCAACTCCCCTCCCTGCCACCCCCTCCCCTGGCAGCCCCATGGCATGGCCCAAAACTATTGCTGTTATCCTCTTGCTGCCCCGGGGCTAGAAACCCTGGGCAATGCAAGAGATGCCAGGGGTCTAGGCAGTAACCTATGGCCCCGTAGGAGTCCAAGGGCCATGTCACTGCCAGGACCATGCTAATCTGAGTGGCTTGCACCGTTACCCAGGGCCGTGGTGTTCCCTGAGCCAGGGATGCTGCTGAGGGCCATGTCTGGGTCCATGGCCCTACAGCAGGCAAGATCTGGGTTGATGTCTGTGGATCTTGTTACCACCAAGGGCTAAGCAGATGCCCAGGGTCTGGTCAGCCACCTGGGACCATGTTTGTGTCCAAGGACCATGCTGCTGCCAGGGCCTTACTGATCTGGATGGCCTATGCTGTCACCAGGGCCATAGTGATGTCTGGCCTAAGCTGCTACAGAGGGCCATGTCTGGGTCTTTGGTCCTGTTGCAGCTGGGGTCTGTGTTGATGTTCGTGGCCCTTGTTGCCATGGAGGTCATGGGAACCATGCATGTTGAAATCCAAGTGCCATACTGAGCTGCCCACGCTACTCACTGGCCCTGGGATAGCTGGCCCTGTCCCCCTGCCCTGCTGGACACTGCTGCAGGAGAGCTGGCCATTGCACTCTGGAAAGATGGACCCAGCCCTCACCATGGGGTGAGCACCTCACCTGGGCAGCACACTAGACCTGACCTATTGTTGGAACGCAGGGGAGCCGACCCTGAGGTCCTGAGAGCAGCAGAGATGACCCTGCCCCCTCCTGTCTGCCATGTAGTGGCATGGGTGAGAAAGATGCCTCCCCTCTGCTCCTTGCTACCTGTGGTGGGTGAGAGAGCTGGCCCCGGGGGTCACAAGAGTGGGAGAACTAGGCCTGTCCCTCACTGGAGCACATAGGAGAGTGGCCCTGCACCCCACTTGGCCAGCACACTAGAGCTGACCCTCTTGGTGGTGGCACAGGTGAGCCAGCCTTGAACAAATGAGAGTGGACACAGTCCCCTATATGCCCTCTACATGCAGTGGAGAGAGGGGGTCCTGTACTTGGCCTGGGCAAGACAGTAGAGCTGATCCTTGTGGTGTGAGTGAGGCAGACCTGGGGTCTGAGAACAGAACTGGCCCTGCGTCTTGCTGCAGGCTGCATTGGCGGGCTGGCTGAGGCAGTGCTGGAGAGCTCGCCCAGGTAGTGAAGATGAGGGAGAGCTGGCAGGCTGACCAACTCAGCTACCACCCAGGCCCAGAAACCAGGGCTATGAGCTGGCCCACCCCAACATCCACCCCATCTGTGAACTGCTGCAGCATGTGAAGGGGACAAACCTACAGATCCAAAACAGCAGGATCCCCAGGACACAGGACAACAACAGGATATTCAAGAAGAGCCCCGGTGAGAGCCCCTCAAATCAATGGTGTAGCAGAGGGGAGCCTCGAACCAGACCAGTGACTCACGGCAGTGAACACTTGGGAGGGAAGCTGGAAGGACTAAGGGTGAATCATGTGACTCACCAGGCCACACCACAGCTTCCACGACGAGATTCTTCTGCTTTTGTGTTTGTTCTTTTGCTTTGTTTGTTAGTTTTCTTTGGTTTTTGGTTTTTCTTTTAAAGTTTGTTTTGTTTTGGGGGGAGGTTGCAAGGGTGGAAGGCGAATTGCGGGGGTAGGATGGGGAGATGGGTGGGATTGGGATGCATGATGTAAAAGCCGCAAAGAATCAACAAAAGTTAAATTTCAAAAAATCTCCTTCTCCTCCTTCTCCAGGGGCTACCAGACATCTCACATCTACACAGTTGGTGCTAGGAGCTCATCCAACTCACCAGGGCCCTTATAGAGGCCTGCCATCTGTTCAAGGGGCTCTGTCAGAAGAATCATGCACACCTGAGGCTGTAGGTACTTTCACATGGGAGCAGGACCCCCCAGGGGTACAGCTGTCCTCAAGAGGACATAGCACCTTCCAAATCTGTCAAAGAGGTTCCGGGTTCCTACATACATACACAGTCAGCCCCAGGTCCTGACAAACTGGCCCAAGGGCCCTGGGACGCTACCTCATTTACCCCAGGGGCTGGAGCGCCTTCTTCATCTGCACCGGGGTCCTTGGAACCTTTACAGTTCCTGCAAGGGCCTCTGACACTGGCCATACCAGCAGAATGGTCATTCACACCTATGCCTTCCCAGGCAGACAAGCTCACATCATCACCTTCTAGCCAAAGTGGGCCCATATGTTCTTTCTCTAATGAGACAGGTGCCCTCAGCACAAAGGGGGCTCAGTACATCACCTTCAGATCACCATGGCTTAGGCCAGCAAACCTGTGACCCACAGGGCCTCAGCTCTGCCTTAATAGCCAAAGGAGGCCTCACACCCAATACATCTGACCAATGTGACCTTGACCCTACTCTACTTTCCTTTAGGTCTCTAGAATGTCCCTCATCTTTGGAAAAGGCTCAGGGAACTTCCAGCTATACAGGAGGTGTCCTAGAACCACCCACACATGAGGGAGGGGCTCTGAGCAATACCACATCTACACAAGGGGCTGTGAACCCTTCTTCCTCTACATGTGGGTCTCTTGGGCCTTTGCAGTTCCTGTAAGGGCTTCGGACACTGTCCATACCTGCAGATTAGACGTTTACACCTATACCCTCCCAGGCAGGTGAGCTCTCACTGTTTCTTCCTAGCAAAGGGAGCACCATACATTCCTCTTCTATGAAAAGTAGACTGAAACAGGCTAGGAGGAACTTTCCTAGAAGCTCCTGAAAGCTTCTCTAGATTCTGCCACCTGGTAGCACCCTTTGTATGCTATTGTTTTGTCTTTTTGTCTGCACACTCCCCAATTGTTTTCTTTCCCCTCCTAGGTGGGAAATCTCCAGTCATACTAAACTGCTCCTGGAGTTGCCCCTCTGACTAGGCTTCTCACTTGCTTCCACAACAGAGGACCTCTGACAAGTCTTACTTGAGTTTGTTGTCTCTTTATTGCTAGTGCTTCTGGGTTGGTCTTATTAATTGTCTATTTCACTGAGTCACATAAATTCTCTTCTAACATGGGAATTGCAAAATCCAAACTCATCCCTCTATGTACGGGAAAGAATTGCTCCCAAGGATTTGGGGAGACTATGAGGGTTCACTCTCGAAGGAAAAGC
The DNA here is from genome assembly GCA_902168325.1 of Peromyscus nudipes. Taxonomy (NCBI): domain Eukaryota; kingdom Metazoa; phylum Chordata; class Mammalia; order Rodentia; family Cricetidae; genus Peromyscus; species Peromyscus nudipes. The sequence goes on from CABHPH010159715.1 coordinate 27,148, forward strand.
TGCTTGCTTTTTGTGAGACTGACTGGCCCTCCTATGAAGTGGACCATTTATTGGTCCATAGAATCAGCCATTGTGAAATCAGTCTGGCTCAAAGCACAGGATCCACAGGGCACCTTGATCTATATTGGTTAATGGTTGGTACTTGTTCAAAACCCACCTAATTGTCTTAAGGTTTGCACTTTAGGGATTATCCTATTGTTTTGGTTTCTAAAACGTTCCCTGTCACCTGCATCCTGCTACCTGTCCTGGGGCCCTCTGTTGGTTTTTCTCCCCCACCCCCACAACCCATGTTTATCTCTTACTCGTCTTGCCCATCTCCTCCAGATTCATCCCTCTTCCCCCAACCTCGAGCTCCTCTATTCTGCCCCACCTTACTTTATCCATCTCTGCCCTCTACCCCCATTCCTACTTCCCCACTTCCTGGATCTGTAACTCCTGTTTCCTCCCCCTTTCCTTCTGTAACCATCACAATGCCTCCTGATGGAGACATCCAGTCCCCCCACCCATTCCTGCACTTCCCCACTTTGGCATCCTGCTTGAGGGTCTGCCACGCTCCAGATTTGAGTCAGATCCTAGCCTTTGTCTTTTCCTTGCTAGAGGTCCATTCTCTCCTGGAGGTGGGGGCATAAACTTAGGAAAAGGGCACCACCTTTTCTTAGTCCCTGTCCCTTTCTCCACTTCACATGTCTGTATAACTGGAAAACCCAACCCTCCCCTTTTCTGACAAGCCCAAAGCCCTAACTGCCCTCCTGAAATCTGTCCTCCACAGCCATGGTCCACCCTAGGAAGACTGCGAGCAACTCCTTCTGATTGTATTTACTTCAGAGGAAAAGGAACATATTGAGGCAGAGGCAAAGAAGGCATTTTTTTACCTCAGCCACTGGTACAGATGCTGAGGCAGTTTGCCCATGGAAGTGCTCTGATTGGGACCCCAATTGGTTCTGCAGTTCCCAAGCCCTAGAAAGTTTATCAGTACCTTAATGCTGGAATTCTGGGCACAGCTCAAAAACCTACTAATTTGTTTAAGACTACTGAGGTTCTCCAGGCCCCGGGGAAGTCTCAAGGTATTTCTTGAGTGATTACAATATAGATGGCTTTTTTAAAAATCCATTTTATGCTAGGCATCCATCCTGGTACCCACTAGCCCTTTGTCTCTGAATCCAGTCCATAAAAGATAAGTTCCAGTAACCTTGACTCAGTGACTGCCCCCTAATACAAAATTGTACAGCTATGACTATCTACTTGTTATGTTATGACTGACTGCTTTTTGGCTTCTGTCGTCTGCTCATGCAGACATTCAAGAACTATTTTGAGGTCACCTTGACTACCAAATCTTGGCGAGCAGAACAGCTCTTGGTTGATGCAGATACTCAAGGTCTTCTTGTGCTTTCACCCCTTAAAATTGCCCCTCACTTTCTCACAGTAGTCTCAAGTTTGGCTCAGAGATTATTGTCCTGCTAGTGGTTGTGATAAATTTAACTAACTATAATCTGGATTGAGTCTATGATCTTTTTCCCAGAGGTCACCAACTCCATAACACAAAAAGCTTTCTGCATTTTCTTTACCCCCTTAGACTCATTGGCTCTGGAAAATGCTAGGGCACTAAATTTGCCTTTTGTCATTCAATAAGCCCCAGATAGTCACACAAAACTCCAAAAGCTAGAGGCTTTTGCTCGAATGACCTCCCAGCTTATTGGAGTGGCTCAAACGTTTTCAATAACTGACATACTGAAAAACAGACAAGCTGCCTTGATTGCCGACTGAGCTGCAGGCAAATATTATGATGGCTGATTTCTAGTCAACTAACCCCAAGCTCCCTACTGTTTGTCCAGTAGCTAGAACACCCCCCCAAACAAAATTGGGGAGGATGGAGAAGTCCCCACTGAAAAGGGATCAATGTACTTATTGTAAGGAAAAGGGACACGGAAAGGATGAATGCCTGAGCCATTGCAGACCCAGGAAAGCAGTAACCCTCTTGACCACAAGGGAGATGGATAGTGAATCAGAATGAAGGACCTGAGGTTTACCTTCTTAGGCATCCAAGATCCTTTGATTACTGTGGCAATAAGAGATCATCAAATTCAGTTTTGATTAGACACTGGAGCAGAAGTTTCTGTTTTTAAAAGTCCATTGGGGCTGGTTACAAATAAAATGAACAGTAGGGGAACTACAGTACAGGAAGTCAGTACAGGAAGACACAGGTCTGATAAAAGACTATCACCTCACATCTGAAAGAACACTTGGGCCACAGACAGATGACTCACTCCTTCATGGTAGTTCCAGATTGCCCTTTCCTCCCTTCTAGGCAGAGATCTTCTTTAAAAATAGGGTATCACCGTGACCTTTACTCCTCAAACACTAAAATTTCCTTTGCAGCTACCTATCAGCTTATCTTAATTGCCCCTTTACCTGAAGAATGTCTTCTAGCTCTTCCAGATTCTACAGAGGAAGCAAATCCAGAATCAGGGATCCTGCTTCAGGACTTGAAATGATAGTCTCCTAAGATATGGGCTAAGGCAAATCTGCTCAGTCTTTGTAGCACACTGGTGACCCAGCAATCATGGTAAGTCTCTTGGCTGCAGACACAAAGATAAAGGGCTGGAAATATCCCATGAATCAAAAGACTAGACTGGGAATTGCTCTCTTATTAAGAGGCTATAGGAAGCTAGTATCCTTGTCCTATGCTAGTCTGCTTGGAATATGCCTTTCTTGCCTGTCTATAAACCAAAGTCCTCAGATTACTGGCCAGTTCCCAATCCCTGAGAGATAAATAAGCAGACAGAAAACATAATTCTACTGTTCCAAATTCATACATATACTCTACTCAGTCTCTTACCTGCCAGAGTACCAGTCTATATAGTCCTAGACATTAAGGATGCTTTCTTTTTCATTACCCTGGCACCTCTGAGACAATATTTGTCTTTGAATGGACTGTCTAATGAGACTAGTCAGCTACCCTGGACATAACTACCTTAAGGGTTCAAAAATCCCCCCCACTTCCCTTCATGAAAGCATACAAAAAGACTGAACAGGATTCAGGGTGTCGCGCTCTGATTCCACTCTGCTCCAGTGTGTAGATGATCTTTTAATGTGGCAGCACTTGCTCTAGACATTGGGATACCATGTCTACACACACACAAAAAAAAAAAAAAAAACAACCCACCAACAACAACAAAAAAAGCTTAGCCCTGCCAGTCAGAAGTCTCCTCTCTGAGATAAAGCCTCTCTCAAGGTATAACTCTCAGTGTTGTCCAAAAGGAAGCTATCCTCTGGATCCCATTCCCCAAACCAAGAAACAGTTATGTGAATTCTTGGAGGTGGCAGGATATTGCAGGCTCTGGATTGCTGGGTTTGCTAAAATAGCCCAGCTCCTTTATTCTCCCACTGTAGAAGACCAGCCTTTTGAATTGGACTGAAACAGAGGGACAAGATTTCCAAGAACTAAAGCAGGCTCTAACTAGAGCCCCAGCTTTGACTCTACCAGATGTTACTAAACTGTTCCACCTTTTCATCCATGAAATCTGGGGCATTGCAAAGGGCATTTTTAACTCAGACCCTGGAGCCTTGGCAGAGACCTGTAGCATATCTGTCCAAGTGTGGCCTCCCATTGGTCATCTTGTTTGTACACCATAGCCACAATCACTATACTAGTAAGGGAAGCTGACAAGCTCATGCTGAGCCAGGATCTGACTCTAATAGCTCCCCATGCTGCAGAGACCCTCCTATGAGGGGCAAATGGCCAGTGAATGGCAAATTCCCACATCACTCAATACCAGGACTGATCTTACTTGATCAGTCCCGTCTCATTTTTATTTTATTGCTATACAGTTTCATCCCAGTGACACTGATGCCTAAGGTGCCTCTCCATGACTGCAAGGACTTGCTGGACACTTTCCAGGCCAGTCACCCAGACTTCCTGAATACTCCCCTGCCTGAGACAGAGGCTGATCTCCTTACCTATGGAAGCAGACTGGCCATCAACTGAGTCAGGAGAGCTGGGGCAGCAGTAACGACCCAATGGGTCACCACAGAGAGGCCTTGCCACAAGGCACATCAGTCCAAAGACAGAGTTGATTGCTCTCACTTGAGCTCTGTGCTTGGGAAAGGACACATGAATAAATATTTATATAGACAGCAAGTATGCCTTGGCCACCAACCATTCATGTCCATGACATTATTTACAAGGAAAGAGGACTATTAATTGCTGAAGGAAAAACTGTTTAAAATACAGAGGAAATTCTCTCCTTGAAGTGGTCTGGCTCCCCAAAGAGGTAGCTGTTATCTATCAAGGAGCACCAATCAGCTAACACATCTGAAGCTAAAGGAAATTGGAGGGCAGGTTAGGTGGCCTGACAAGCAATAGAGATGCCCAGGGAACCCCTGTCTGTCTTGCTCATTGCCTTTCCTGATCCACAGCCCCCTCTCTAAACTCACCTATTCCAAGGAACAAGAAGGCAAGGCCCACTCTCAAAATATGAAACAAGTGTAGCTGGGTTTTCCTGCCTGGCCCACAGTCAGGACAAATCTCTCTCACCCGCCAGTCCCACAGCACTTCCCCTTTTCTTTTTTTTTTTAAAAGGAAGGTTTTAACTTTTACACATCTCCAAAGCCAGTTTGGTATATTTGGGAATTTGGGCATAGCTTCTCTTACTACTTCCTGCTGGAGGAGGGCGCTGTATCTTATGGGGACACAAAGAAAATTTTAGGATTATGGAATGGTCCATGAGGCTGTATTGTCTGAGCCAGTTGTCTTCAAACCATTCTGGATGTTGGATCATCTGGGCCATGGTGTCATCGGAGACCTTTCAGGGGGTCTTGGCTGGTCAAACCTGATGTATCTTAATCTTTAATAAATCCATAGCCTCTGGCTTTCTGTGGAAACAAAAGCAGAGCCTCCTTTCCAAAGCAACATATCCTTACTTCCAAATTTTGAAGTCAAGGTACCTTTAAAATATACATTTAGGCATAACTCAACAGCTTTTGTAATCAAATGTTTTTCTTCAGTTACGAATATCAAAGAGAACATAATCCAGATTCTCTGTGTGGTAGTCATCTTTACGTGGCTTATTTTTTATATTACCTTGAGCCTATTGCTTTAAACTGCAGCATTCCAAGACTGAGGTGCTGTGGTTGCTGGCTCCGCCCACTTCAGCTTCCCAACATGAGGATGATACGTTTACCACCAGCTCTGGGAGCCTTCGTGGGTCTATGCTTCTATCAAAGCATCGTGTAGCCCAGAAACCTCTTTTTTTTGTTTTGTACTAGCAAAGGCTAAATCCACCATGCAGCTTAATGTGCCACTTGCAGATGCCTTATTCCCGCCATACTGCTGGTCAAATATGCACGCCAGGAACCCACCATACAGTAGCTCAAGCCCACAGGCTGCGGCTAACTTGAGACAACTAGGAAGCTGTTTTAGCTCTGTTTTAGAATCTTCTTTTTATGCTTTCTCAGGTTTTAAGTGGAAATTCCTGCCCTACGTTATGGCACCATTTGTAGCTAGAGTTTTCCCCAGTCCTGCCTGGTCCACAGTCAGGACAAATCTCTCTCACCCGCCAGTCCCACAGCCACTTTGACCCAACTGAGTGAACACATAGAGACTTATATTGTTTAAACTATTTGGCCTAATGGCTCAGGCTTCTAGCTATCTAGTTCTTACATCTTAAATTAATCCATTTCTATAAATCTATACCTTGCCACGTGGCTTGTGGCTTACCGGCATCTTCACATGCTGCTAGTCATGGTGGGCGGTGCTGGCAGTGTCTCCCTCACTCAGCTTCCTGTTCTCTCAGTTCTCCTCTCTGTTATGTTAGTTCCACCTATACTTCCTGCCTGGCCACTGGCCAACCAGTGTTTTATTTATTGACCAATCAGAACATTTGACATACAGACCATCCCACAGCAAACAAGATCCATCTGGATGGTGGATCTTGCCAAACTTGAGAATTATCCTCCCTGCAGTCCTTAGACAGTTTTTGGTGCACCAATTATACCAGACCACCCATCTGGAAATCAGTAGACTGGGTTATTGTCTTCCAGGTACCAGATTCTGAATCTCTGAGAGATGGCCATTCAGGCTGCCTCTCAATGTCTCTCAAGCATACAATCCGAGACTAGGTAATGTTTGGATGGGAGCTCCACCTCAACCCCTGGCACCCTGGCATTCCTATACTCAAAGAGTCTAGAATGTTCTGGTGGAAGATTCAACTCAATTCTCCTCCCCTATCTCTTTCCCTAAACCCGCCCCTTCAAAGCTCGCCAAACACAGCTTGTTCTAGTGGAAGATCTACCTCAACTCCCCTCTCCCATCTCTTTCCCCAAACCCACCCCTTCAAAGCCCATCAAACACAGCTCCTCCCCCAGAGAGGCTCAAGACCATTCCCACAGGGTAAATAAGCTGCATCCCAGAAAACAGACTCTTCCAGTCTGTCAGCCCAATCTCCTCTCTGAGGGGCCAGGAATCACCCGGGAATGTTTTACCCATTAAACCTGGGCTTTTCCAATTCAGTCTGATTCAGTTTGCTGCATAAGCAGAGAGGCCTTCAGGGTGCAAAAAAGTTATCAGATAGGTCATGGGCCTAGGGGAAAATAAAATACTATTATTCTGCTAAAGGATCATAGCAATAAAATGGTTCCTAATGACATTCTTCTATAACCATAGTTCAGTATCTCAGCTATCCTCAGAGAAGCTTCCTCTTGTAGGAAATGGGAACTAATACAGAGACCCACAACTGGAAAATGTGCACAGTGAGAGACTTTGGAACACTCAGTACTAAATGAGGTATCTTCATCAAAGCCTTCCCCTCAGTGCCCAGAGAACTATGTGAAAGAGGAAGCAGATAGATTGTAAGAGCCAGAGGGAATGGATTACACCCAGAAAAGTGTCTTCCAGACACAACAGAGCACACACACACACACACACACACACACACAGACTGTGGCAGCATGCACAAGACCTGCATAGGTTCAACACAGACTGGGTCTCAGTGCTAAGAGGGGGAAATTAACACAATCTTCTACCCCTAACCAAAAAAGGTATCTCCAATCGACAAACGCTTGTAAAGGAAAATCAGTTTTCTCCAATGGAGTCTCAATGGTTTTTATAAACCACACATAAGCAAAGGTCCCATAACCAGCAGTAGATGGTTAACACAAAACAAACTCAGTGGTATTTTTATAGATTTTTTTCCCTAATACTGCTTTGTTTGGCCATTTTTTAAATCCTATTGGTCTTTTGCTTGTATAGTATGGTTTCCAATTTTGTGTTTTTATGTTGTGTGTGTGTGTGTGTGTGTGTGTGTGTGTGTGTGTGTGTGTGGTGCTTTTTTGCTGTTGTTTTTGATCCTGGGTTGCTTGGTTTTTGTTGTTGTTGTTGTTGTTGTTTTGGCCGGGTTATTTTCTAAAGAGAAAGAAGATATGGATTTGAAGGAGTGGGTAAGTGGGGAGGATCTGGAAGGAGATGAGGAGAGGAAAACATGATCAGAATATACTGCATGAATTTTCAATTTAAAAAATCTGAGACATTGCTGTTAATTATTATAGTTATTTGGCTTTATTATATCTTGAAATCTAAAAAATCCAGAACACAGTGCTTTTCAAGCATCTGAACCAAGTTCACCTGTGCATATATACAATTTGAAAAGTTTGAAGTTAGAATGTCTTTACACACAAGCAGGAATATAAATGGAGCAATCATTTAAACCACTGGTTTTCAGTAACTAGTACACTTTGTTTTCTAAAGTGATAATGTAAATTCTTGTCCCTGGTGAGCATTTCGTTACCATTCTCAATAAATAGCCATTATCATGAGCACTAATTCTGTTTACCTTATTTCAAAAGTTATACAATGTGATAAGCAATAACAAAAGAGGAATTATTCATGTTTCTATTGAAAATTTTAAATTATAAAATAAAATTTCAAACAAATCAGACGAGTGTATTTTTTAATAGTGAACATCCTAGATGCCTGAGGCACAAGACAGAGCATTTCCATATGTGGAGAGAAGCCTCGAGCCTCGGCACTGTTTCTGCCTCTCTGAAGGCTAAACTGAGGAGGACTAGTAAAAGCAAGTGGCACATATACAGTTCACAGAATAAGAGCATCTTGTAGATGAACAGCTCACCATTCCCTTTGTATCAATGTAAAGTACCATTTAAAGTTCAAAATAAAAGATTTTCTTCTGCGTAATTTTGGTACACAAATAAGACCTCCATGAGGAATAAATAAGCACATAAAATAAAATATATGTTTTTTAATTTTGAGTATGAGTACATAGACATTTGAACAATGAATTCTTAGCTAAATGTTCAAATTTGATTAAAAAATATGAAGGCTTTAATATAGTAAGTATATATCTTAAAACTATAGTCAGACTTACTCCAAACTACTCTAGAGGTATAATTCTTAGGTAAAACAAACATTCTATACATCCTAAAATTTATCTAAAAGCTTGTTAAGAATATTTAATTGTCTGAAGCTCATTAGATACTTCATAAGCTTCATTTTCTCCTTCTAAATCTGAAATAGTATCTCGTTCCGCATATACTATAAGTTATCTGAAAACTGGTAAGAATATTTAGTTGTCTAGAGCATATTAGACACTTCCTAAGCTTCATGTTTCTCCTTCTGAATTTGAACAAGCATAACAGAGATGTAGTAATAGAGAGGACAAGAAATTATACGGCTATTGTTTTTTTTTCTGGAAACTGGTAGAATATGAAAAGTATACTACAGGATTATAGAGATAAACTATCCAAGAAGGTTAATGATATATTCTCCCTTAATTTCTCTTCTGTGAAAAATTTTCACCACTTTAACTATATGTTATTAGTTCCTTATATTTCCTCTTTAGTTGCTTTAAAAATATGTATAAAGATAAACCCAAGTCAAAGGTAGTTTTTTGGTTTCTTGCATGAAGTGTATTTTAATCTATAAAATGAAAAAGCTAAAGAAGACATATGTGTATGTTAATTCTTTTTTAATTTATTTTATTTTATTTTACAATATAATTCAACTTTACATATCAGTCATAGATCACCTCGTTACCCCTCCTGCC